>PVIH01023712.1:0-24242 GCA_004025045.1 Sigmodon hispidus | reverse complement strand
CTTCACCACACCTGACACATTATAAACCTTACCCAAGGATCCTTGCAAGTTCACAAGAGCAGAAACATCCGCACTGGCCCCTGCCTCATTAATCAATACCCAGGAAAAGAATGGCCATCCTTCAGTAAACCAAGTTGTGTTATCAGATTTCTCAACATTTCCCATATAGGGCCTCAAGCCAGGAGAGAATTCAAATCCCAGACTAAGCTGTTTATTTCCCCAAGTTCTATCTTGGCAGGAAATGAAGGTAGAAAAACTACTTATAAATGGTTGACAATAGGGAGCAACTATAGGTCTTGTGGTATTTTGTCTGTTCTTATTATTGTTATGTAATGGAACTATCCCTTCATGAGTCAGGATCATGGTGGTAACATTCACCTCCGAGCTTCTATCAACTCCTGATCCTGTGCCAGAGGTACTACCGGCACTCACCTGTGCCAAAACCTGAGTCAAGATATTCAAGGGATCTTGATTGTCCTTTAGGAGGTTTACCCAATAAGTCAAGTTTTTTCTGGCTAAAAAAAATAGTCATCATTCTCTTTAAGACTAAAACAAAGTGACTGATTCAAATTAATATTACTAGCATTATATTCTGTCCAATCCGTGGAAAGGGGCTGGGCACAAGGGACATCCAATTCACACAAAGTGGAAAATATCGTAGGGAGAACTCTGGACTGAGCATGGACTGGCATAGGTAATGGCCAGGTCTGACTAATCCCCAAGAGTATCATCTTTTCCGCCTGAATCAGGGGAAAGACGGTCAGGAGTGTCCATATCAGCATCATCCTTACAGTCGTCCTCAATGCGTCTCGTCAATCTTGATGGCACCCAGACTGGCTCCTGATTCTGTGGAGAAGCACATAAAGATCCCCTGGATTGAACGATAACGTGATCCGGACCCAGCCATTGATTAGAAAGTACATCCTTCCACATAACTTTGCCTTGATTGTTGGGTTCTGACGTCATATGACATTCGGCAACGGTTTCATTTTTATCGTTTAAATTTAGAAAATTTATAGTGAATAAAGCAAGAGAGAGCCTTTGTTTGGGGGTGCAGCTCTCTGCTATTCCCCCTTTTTGTTTTTGCAGGAAGTCCTTGAGTGTACGATGCGCACGCTCTATTATCCCTTGCCCTTGTGGATTATAGGGCAGGCCTGTGATATGTTTCACTTGCATTTTGTGACAAAATGAGGCAAAACTGTTAGATGCGTAGGCTGGCCCGTTGTCTGTTTTCAGTGTATCGGGCTTGCCCCAAGCGGCCCAAGCTTCAAGGCAGTGGGTAATGACATTGTGAACCCTTTCCTCAGAAAGAGGTGTAGCGTGCATTACCTTAGAACATGTATCAATGAGTAATATAAAAGGGACTGGATCGATGCAAAATCTGACCTCTTATTCCTGCTAAAAGTGAGGCTACCATACTAGAGGGTTTAATATAGGAAACAATTTCTAAATTTTTAACAGCATTCACCACATATGATGAATCAGATAAGAAATTAAAAGACTCAGGAAAACATTTAAAAACCTCTAAAACTACTTGGCATTCTACTATCTGGGGAGCATTTGGACGGCACTCAACAGCCACAGGTGAGCCTCCTTGCACCATGTAGATCCCCTTCCCAGTCTTAGACCCATCCATGTAGATGGTTAAGGCATTGCTCAACAGTTGCTCCCTCATGATCCGAGGGAACACCATAGGCTGCTGAACTATGAATCTTAAAAGTTCACTCTTGGGCAAATGATTATCAGTTGTACCAGAAAAGGCACAAACCAATATAGCCCATTCTGAGGTAGTGGCAGTCAATATCTCTACTTGTTCTTTTGTATAAGGGACTATAAGTCAGTCAGGTGTCTTGGCAAAAGATGTAATAGATTGTTTAATGCCTAATAATGCTACCTCAGCTGTCATGGATGGATAGTGGGACAAGGTTCTCATCCCTGTAGATTTAGTATGAATCCACAGTAGAGGCCCTTCTTGCTAAAGAACACCAGTTGGAAAGCCTAAAGTGGGGATGATACACATCCAAATGGGCTTGCATTCATCACAGCGTACCAACTGTGCCCTAGTAATTGCTTGCTCTACCTTTTGAAGTGCTATCTGAGCCTCTGGGGTTAGCTGGCATGGAGAATTAAGATCTGGGTTTCCCTCTAAAATATCAAATAAGGGTTTAAGCTCAAAACGAGTTAATTTCAAATATGGCCGAATCCAATTTATATCCCCAAGCAATGTTTGAAAATCATTTAAAGTCCTTAAGCAATTGGTCCTAATTTCTACCTTTTATGATCTAACATGGACATTCTGAATAATAGCACCTAAAAATTCAATAGCTCCTCCCTTCTGTATCTTCTCCGGAGCAATAAATAAACCTTTATCTTTTAATTCCTTGGTTAACAAACTTAATGCTAATTCTAACAATTCCATAGAAGGGGCTGCAAACAAAATATCATCCATATAATGTACAATTCTAACACGGGGAAACTTATCTCTTACTGGCTGTAAAGCTCTATCTACATAAAGTTGACACATTGTAGGGCTATTGGCCATACCTTGAGGAAGAACAATCCACTGATGTCGCTTATCAGGCTGTTCATGATTAATAGAGGGTAAAGGCAAATCTTTCCTTATCCTGACTATTTAGGGGAATGGAAAAGAAACAATCTTTAATATCTACCGCTACAACAGACCAGTTCTTTGGAATAGCTGTTAAGGCTGGTAGACCCCCCTGAATGGGTCCCATGACTTGCATTTGTTGATTTATGGCACACAGATCATGAAGTAAGTGTGATTTTCCTGATTTCCTTCTGATAACAAATATGGGAGTATTCCAGGGAGATTGCGAGGGCTCTAAGTGCCCCAGCTGTAACTGTTCCTGAACCAACATGGAGGCTGCTTCCAATTTTTCTTTCGGCAGAGGCCACTGAGGTACCCACACAGGTGCAGTGGTCATCCATGAGATAGGAATCATAGGCTCAGTAGCCCCTGTGAAAAACCCAAGCTTTGCCGATTGGCGTTTCCTTGAGCCTCTATTGGTGCAGTAATGCCTTGTGAATTATGCCCTAACTTTTTGCTAGGAACAAATCCTGATCTAATCATGATATTTTTTGCTGTGTCAGAATAATCATTGAAAAGCTTAAGATTCATTTGACTCTGGATATCCCTGCCCCATAGATTGATTGGCAGTCCTTCAACTACAAAAGGCTGAAACTGCTTCTTTTGGTCCTCTGTTTTCCATGTCAATTCCTTAGAGCTGATTCTAGGACCATCTGTGTAACCTAAACCTTGCAAGGTCTGCGAAGATGTCTGAAGTGGCCATGATTGTGACCAATCTCTAATTGTAATTATACTTCTATCTGCTCCAGTATCTACCATTTCTTGAAATTTTCTCCCTTCTACTATAAGATCAAGCATAGGGTGGTCATTAAGAGATAGTGACAGAAAAGCCAAATCAACTCCAGTGGATCCAAAGCCCTTGGATCCCCATTTTTCTGAACATGCGGGGTAACTGTCGTGGAAAGAGGGCAAGATTAATAATTGTGCAATGCGATCACCAAGGGTTATAGTAATTATCCCTCAAGGAGATTCACACATTACTTTGATGACTCCAGTATAATCTGGGTCAATAACTCCAGGCATAACAATGAGTCCCCGTAAGGTGGAAGAGGAGTGGCCTAACACTAGCCCAACTGTCCCTTTTGGGAGCAGCCCTTGCATGTCTGTGTCTAAGGGTTGTATTCCCATGCCTGTTGTTAGTATCATTCTGGAGGTGGCATGGAGGTCCAGCCCTATGGAGCCTGACGTGGCTCGTCGTGGGGCCTGAGTGGTTGGAAATTCACTTCCTCGTGGGCCCCAAATATTTTTGGGCCCTGAGACCAAGGGCCCGCTACCCCGTTTTTTGGACTAACTACGTGGGCAGCAGGTTGAATGGGTTGCCCATTAATGTCCTTAACAGACCTACATTCATTGGCCCAGTGTTTGCCCTTTTTACATCTTGGACATGTCCCTGGAGTCTTCACTGCTTGAGGCGGTTTTGTCCTTGTCATGGGGGCAGCCTCTCAGCACTGTCTTTTAATATGCCCAGGCTTGCCCCACCAAAAACACACCCCATTGCTGTTAGAACCTTTATTACTGTGAGAAGCAGCCATCACAGCAGCGGCGAGTACCACATTTGATAAAGGTCCTCCGATTTCTTGGCACGTTTTCATCCAATATTCTAGGTCCTTTCCTTTGTGCGGGGTGATAGCCCTATGGCACTCTTTTGTACACTGCTCATAAACTAATTGCTTTACTAGCGGCAGTGTGGTTTCCACATCATCAAAAATTCGCCCCACTCCATCCATCATTCGAGCTACAAAGTCAGAAAATGGTTCAGTGCTGCCCTGTATTATTTTGGTTAGGTTCCCTGTGACCTCCCCTTTATTGGGGAGGACTCGCTAAGCCCTCATATTGATGGTGTTTATTTGATTATAAACTTCCACAGGATATGCTGTCTGATTATTTACCCATTGTCCTTGCCCTAACAGCATCTCTGCACTCCATGCTGGCTGCCCATTGGCAGCGTTCTCCCGGGCCTGACTATATGCCAGATCAGTCACAATTGACTTCCAGTCTAAATATTGTCCCATAGTTAAGCAGGCTCGGCAATGTCTTGCCAATCAGTGGGTGTTAAGGCACTGCGCGTAAGGCGCTGCAGCAACATGATGGTATAGTTGACAGCTATATCATCTCTTTTTGCTGCCTCTGCAAGGTCTTTAATAATCTTATGGTCAATTACTTCATAATATCGGCCACGTGTGGCTGGATCCTCAAACACAGGGAAGGCTGTGATCACCCTAGACCACGCTTCCTGGGGGATGAATGTGCATCCCAACTTGGAGGGGGAGCAGTAGCTCTAGCCTTTGCGGGACTGAAAGGTGGTGATCGGCCGAGTGGCGGGAAATCGTAGCGTTCTCGCTCATAGGCTGCAGCCGCCTCCTCTAGATCTTCCTCCTCCTCAGGATCTAGCTCATCTTGAGATATATATAAATCTTTAAATTCATCTAGGACTGGGTACAGTCCTGGCACTGGTTCTGAATTTTTCTTTTCCTTTTTCTTTTTCTTAGGCCTATCTTTTGTAGTCCCTGTGCCTCCATTTTCTGATGCGCTATCCTGGCATATACTGAGAGCCTTACGTCCTCGCTGAATAATGTCTTCATATTTTCCATCCTTTAGGCAATAATAGATCATATGCCATAGTGGAAGGGTGCCTTGGGAAAGTGTTCCCTCAGTGTTATGTTTCTCTAGATCCCTGCCAAGTTTTTCCCATGATGGAATAGTCAAACTGCCCGACACCCTCGAACCACAGAGCACTGCTTTCGATATTTTCCAGCAACTGGCTTATGGTTCTGCGGGAAAGCTTTAGCCCTCGGCTACTCAATATAGCCTGAATAGGTTCATGGAACTCCGTCGTAAGGTCGGCAGACAATTTGTTCCCCATCTTGTGCTCTGATCTACGAGCGACTTATTAGATCGGACACACGTTTGATTTATTGCATGGCCAGGGAAGGCACTCCTTGCCGGGCTGGTGGCATTGCAGCCATAAGCAGGCAAGAAAAATCAGGATAACTAGGATGAAAAAAACTGCAGCAAAGATCTCAGGCTCTAGACCTCCCAGGAGCACCCGCATATCTGGACGGACTACTCATTAATGGTCCACTCCGTGTGTCGAGTTCTGAATTGATCTTCCCTGCAGGGAGCAAAGATTCTCAGGTTTCGGCATCACTTGTGACGAGCCGCTTTCTGGCCTGCAGAATGATGAGTCACCATATGCACGATTCTTCTCGGATCACACTTTATTGGAGTACAGCTCACTTGAGATAGAATGGTGGAAGAAAGACCCCATGCCTGAAATGCAGCCTGCTTATATAGGGAAATTGGAACACATGTAGCCATATGATTGGCGCCCAAAGTAATGCCTCATTAGCATATAGCTGGTGATAGGTCCAAAGTAATGCCTCATTAGCATATAGCTGGTGATAGGTGGTAAGGAGTGCCAAATTAGCATAGTCAGGGATTACATTGGATAGGTCACTACTCAGCGCCTAATTAGCATAAGTGGCAGAGGTGCAATAGCTGGGGAACATGATGCAATGTTCCAGCAAGTTGTGCAAGGGCTAACAGCGCCCTACAGAGTTTCACATCATTCTTATTCCATCCTACTTGTGTGATCCTGAGCTGAGCAAATAACTGAATCGGTCAGGTGAGGACTCTCTATGTATAGCATGCCTATGTCTCTATAGATAACTTATATGTAAGAAGCTTAAAATGTATATATGCATACATAATGAAAATCTACTATTACTTGGCATTTAAAGCCTGGTTTTCTGCATGTGGATAATGATGGCACCCTTTGTTGTTGTTTGTATTTAATCCTTGAGCTCTTTCGGAGACAACCTAATTAGATAAAGTGAGTAAAAATGCTGCATCTGCGTCTGAAATAAGGTCTGGTCCATTTAAAAGAAGAGTAATAAGCTTGATTTAAAAGTACCACTCTCGAGGGATAAAATTTTTATGCTGAGTGCTCCAGAAAGGGACTGTCTGAATCTAAGGCTGCTTTTGGATAGACCACCTTCATTAAATGCCTGGCGTCATCATCGCACCATTAAAGTGCCCAGGCGTGACAAATACCTGCTTTGTTATACTAGATAATTAAATTGTGTCAGGACCAAGATGGGCTTCACAAAGCAGTGTCAATGTTTTTTATCTCCTGCTCCCAAAATACAAAACTTTTGATTTCCAGTCTGATGTGAGGTTTTCGAGAAATACTTTCTTCCAATAGGCTGTTTGACTTGACCCAGAACCTCCCAAACCCTCACGTGGTAGGCTGAAAGAATGGGACTCCACTGGAGCTGACTTCAGAACCTGACATAGGTCCTGAT
Organism: Sigmodon hispidus; assembly: GCA_004025045.1. NCBI lineage: Eukaryota > Metazoa > Chordata > Mammalia > Rodentia > Cricetidae > Sigmodon > Sigmodon hispidus. Next base: position 17,330 of record PVIH01023712.1, on the reverse strand, counting down.
TGCACCATTTTAAGTGTACTAAACAATACTGAATTGTAAACTTTAAAGTGTTAACACTATGTTACATAAACTTTACTTCTGTTAGAAAAATAGTTAGAGTTCATTCATTCCACAGTTTCATGGTAAATAGGTACAAGAATAAGAAAAAGTGAAGAATTGGGCCATTCAGGTGACTGGACCCATCTCACACTGGGGACTGTCCTTTCCTGTCCAACCTTATGTGTACAAATCTCCTCAGAAGCCCAAAGTGACAGTTTTTTAAACTGGGGTCATCTAACTAAATGATGATATCATAAAAATTGAGCAACAATGAAGGATTGTGAATGTGCAACATCCAGAAGTTCAAATTCAAATACACTGTGGGCCCACTTCATGTTGAGTGTCTTTGCTGCAACTGTGCTCCTGTCTACACCGTAGGCACACATGCTCTCTGCCAACCCACAGGCCGAAAACACCTTCTCTCACACTCAAGACCAATGTGTGCAATGAACTGTGCTGTTTCTATGTATACAAAACATCAACTGCTCTTTACAGAAACATAACTCTTGAATTAATAAAACAAAGACTTTTAATACTTCCCTATTGATTTTCAGCAATACAAATCAAATTAATATATCCTTTGGATTAGAATGCTTAATTATTTTTTAATTTTATTTGAGTTCCTGAGAAGATATCATAAATATTGTTAAATGGAATTTTGATTAAGTTTGGGAAGGAATTTTCAATGATTTTTTCAAATGGCCTTAAATATGCTTCTACTTTTTGGACTATGTATCTATGGTAAGCAGCAATGATGAACATAAGTTCCAAGTATTAACCCTTTCTGAAAAGACTTTGAAGATATACTACATCCTACATGTCAAGCATTCAAACAAAATTTAATTCTTTAGATAAAAATAGGCAAGCAACCCACTGAATTTAGTATACAAATATGCCTTCATATGCAATAAAAGGTAAAATTCTATGTATGCACAGCTCTCTGTGTTCAGTGGCTCCATGCAAGAGCCATGCTTTCTAAGGCGGACAGTGACAAATATAAAATGCAAGTATCAAAGAGCTCAGTCACTAAATTTGACTTTATCATCTCTCAGGTGAGATTTGTATTTCCAGAGAAATGAGGGAGAGAGAGAGGGAGGGAAGGAGGAAAAGGAGGAGGAGAGAGAGAGAGAGAGAGAGAGAGAGAGAGAGAGATAAAGAAGTATATTCCCCCTTTCTCCAGTCCCCTGTCTTGGGTCCAGTATGCCTTAAACTGATCTTTCCTATCCATGCCACTAGGAACCTGGAAATTTGAGATGTACTATGTTGTTTCCAAGTCTGATTCTGCAATATGGATGTGTGGAAAAAGTCAGCTTTAAGGGGTGTGTGTAAAATATGTTGCTCATTTCTGTGACAAAATACTCACAAATAAGCAACTTGAGGTAAAAGGAATATATTTGGGCTCACAGTCTGAGAGTACCATCCATCATGGTTGGGGTGCCATGACAACAAGAGCTCAGGGATGCAGCAGGCCACACTGCATCTTCACTCAAGCAGCAAAGAAGGAAGAACCTGCTCAGTTTGCTTTCTCCTTATTCAGATTAGACCTAGCCCATGGAATAGTGCTGCCCAAGTCATTATGGGACTTCCTACCACAGTTAACCTAATCTAGACAATCAGTAGTTAATCTAATCTACACATAGGCATTTCCAGAGCCTTGGATCTCAGTGACTGAAGGCCAGTCACATGGGGTGGGTGGTATCTCCACCACAAGTGTCTTCAGTGGTCCACCATCAATGTACACTACAATTCTAGGGAGGAGTTCATAGCACTGGAAATTGGCATAGCTGAGCTTCCACTGTGTATTCAAAGCAACAACTCTACGATGAATGATGGAATCTGGTAATTTCTAACATCTTGGCATGTGAAGGGCAGGTGTTGTGTGTAGTAATAAATTTTTGGCCTGGTCCCATGGCCCAGACCCACAGACCCACAGACCCACAGACCCACAGACCCACAGTCCTGCAGTCCCACAGAATCACACAGATGCTCATATTAATTATACTCTGCTTACTGATTGACCTGTGGCCCAGGCATATAACTTGCTAGCTCTTTTGTCTTAAACTAAGCCATGAATTGTATCTTGTCTAGCCATGAGGCTCGGTACCTTTTCTCAGCAGCATTTCAACTTCTTTTTTTTTTTTTTTGCATCTCCTAGCATCTCTGCTTTGTTCTTCCTATTCCCAGTTTCCTCAGTCTCGTAGCCCCGCCCACACTTCCTGTCTGCCTTTGGCCAATCAGCATTTTTAAGCCAGTAGGCAGTACAACTATTTACAATGGAATAGAATACAATCCCACTACAGTGGTGCTAATTTACAACAGAAAACCAAGTGTCTTATGGGTGCATCTGGTAAGGAGCTTGAGCTTCTAATAGAACTATGTTGTGACTATGCTTACTAAAAATTAATTTTGTATTTTAAAGCAAATAATAAAGGTGATTTTGAATGTTTCCAAAACAAACAAATGGTAAGCATTTGAGGCAATGGATAGGCATGTTAGTCTGGTTTGATTATTGCATGCCACATATATGGATTAGAATACTTCACTGTACCCTATGCATATGTTTGACCACCTTTCAATTAAAGTTTAAATATATAAACCAGTTTTCTCTGGTTTGAGGGTAGTTTTATAGGAGGCTGCAAATGAGACACCAGATCATGCCCTTTTAAACCTAAGGGATGCCAATAGGGTATGTCTGGAGGTAGATGGATACTATGGAGTGGAGAAGCATGATCAGACATCTCTTTCATGGTGACCACTTAAAGGCTACATAGATAGCAGGCAGAGAAAACCTTAGGAGGCTCTTGTCTCTGGCAAGCAAAAGATGAGCAAGGTATAAGTGGACAGCTGTTTGCCAGGATAAAGGGCCTGTCACCATGGTGAAGGTACTGGCCTGTAAACTCAGTTGGTCTTTATTGTTTGTGAAATATTGTTTAGAGATGTGAGACAAATATTTGATGGAATAAGAGTAGCTCAAGCTTTACTTGCTACACAAGCTGCTGGGAATGAGAGTTAGACAGTGGGTGTAGAAGACATCAGCATTTCCTGTGATGTCATGTGAAGCTTCGGAGTAGCTACAGAGACAGGACAACAAACAACAGACATTTATTTCTATGAAGCCAATTATCCCAGCTTCTATGTAGAGTCAGAACCTGTCTTTCCACTCCTGACTATCATCTCTTAATACTCTAGTCTCTAGACTCCTTCACACTGAGAGAAGAACTTCATTTAATTTATGGCTGAATTTTAGCCCCTGACCTAAACTTCATACTGCTTAAAAACTCAAGTTGTTTTCCTGTCTTTTTCCTTCTTGGTGGAATCCCCTTCCCTCTGTGACACACTAGTGCCTAGTCATCATTCACATCAAATATATTGTATAGGAAATCTCCCTGAGTCCTCTAGAGGGAATCAACCACTGCCCACTGTAAGCTCCCAGTGTCTCGGCCACATGGGTGCCCTGTAAGAGCTCACATTTTGCTACAATTGTTTTCAATGAATTCCCTGATGTTAGAGACCTTGTGTTTTCATCATCACAGCCTCATCACCTGTTCCAGTCTCATCAGTAAGTTTCATTCTAGAAAAATACTGTATGCAGCAAATACTCAATACATACCTGTTAAGTTTGCATGCATGACTAAGGAATACTTTACAACCTGCAACTTCCATTTCTCTCCACTTATCTGTGAGCACAGATCTCACCCATTCTAGAAGAGTCTGTGGATGTCATTAAGCGTGTCGTTCTCTCTGTGGGGGATTTGGAGTGGATGGTAAGGCACAGAAAGCAGCCTGTGCCAAGACTCTGAGGATATCTTAGACCCCCTTGCTTCCTTCCTCTGGGTGAGTCAGCCAGAGAAACAGGGCATCTACTTCAAGATCTTTGAGACTAGGAACCTGTGGGACAGCTGGGACCTATCTATCACTTCCCCAGAAAAGCTGAAGTGGCATTGACCCAAAACATCCCACATTCAAGATGCTTAGGCTCAAATAATGGGCACTGGAAAAACAATCCTCCAAATGCTTTCGATAAATCCTGCTTTCTATCAAGCCTTTACCCTTGGCAGGGAGGGCAAGGTTGAGAGGGGGTGGACAATGACACTTGATTGAATTAGCTGCTGGGACTTTAAAAACTCACCCCCCCAAAAAAAACCCCACAGAGCTCAAGATGGCATCTGATTAATCATTACTGGAAGGCCATGGCTGGAGATGTTTGTGCTTTGGAAAGCACAAGGCTGATGATTCATGTGCTGGTGCCTATGTGGTAACATGTTCCTGTTAAAGGGGAAAAATAAGACTGTAACACAGGGAAAGTGGGAATCTTTCCACGCCTCCCATATGGCTCAACACTCTATCAGGGTATTCTGTCTATGGCTACCACACATGACTTCCTACCCACTGAAGCTCTTACTCACTTTTCCCACTGTACACATCCTGTCAGGTCGAAATATTCTTTCTCCCTCAAAAGGAGAGATGCTGCAAAAGCCCATTTTGTACTTCAGTGCAGTTACAGCTTCAAGGTAGATCATTGTGTCTGGATTGTTCTCTAAAATATTGCTGTGCAGCACCTATCCAGCAGCTGCTCACCCAACAAGTCACCCACCATCTACTAATGCATGTGCATTTACAGTGCAACTGTGCCAGGTTGGCTCTTGAACTCCAGGCCTCGGAGTGCTCTTCCCAGCAATGGCTTCTGGAGTTGAGTACTCTCCTGTGTGTTGTAGACATCCTTTTCAGTCCTGAACCTGTACTTGGACTTACAGAGCTCTGGATAACCATGTTTATTGCAGTACTAGGGTGGTTTTTCTGAAACAGTTAATCATAATTTTCGTCAAGCTTTTTAAGTTTTTCAGTAAGATGAGATTGTGGAACTGATGATGAATCCAGGCAGCTGTGCTAAGCCTCAGGCCCATCTTTAGAACCAAGACTCCAGCCTCTAGGATACATCACCTTCCCAGGGCTTTCTGAGAGGTTCTAAAATGTCACATTTTCCCTCTCATAGACCCAGTGTCTTTACCAGAACATGGCTAAAAGTCTGCCCCTGTTACCTGGCATTTCTTCATTCCCCCTCCTGTGGTTTATCAGTTGCCACAGACTGACTGTGCACCCTCACCCCAAACCTAGCAAGAGCCCATGCTGTGCCTCAGCCCTCAGCACCTCAAGCTGTGTGCTGTCTGCAGGCTGGAAGAGCAGAGATGAGTGTGTCTTCCACATCCAGGGAAGTTGTTCTTTCTCATTCAGCACAGGCTGCCATCTTGGGCCTAGAATAAGCTTGAAATGATGTTCATTGCTTTGTTCTTGCAACAGTGACTTTGTGGTCCTTTGGTTTTCTTAGCCATTTTTCTAGATATTGCTGAACACTTAAATAGACAAAGCTTTGGGTCCATACCTTAATCTATGCTATATTTTTAGTCTTTTTAAAGATTTATTTTATATCTATCCATTTGTGTGTATATGTATGTCTGTGTCTGTCTGTCTGTCTGTCTGTCTGTCTGTATCTGTTGTGTCTTTGTGCATCAGCAAGATGTTTGGCCCTCTGGAGCTGGAGTTACAGGTGGTTGTGAAGCGCCTGATGTGGAGGTTGGGAACTGAGCTTAGATCCTCTGCAAGAGCAGGAAGCACATCTAGACATTCCCCTGCCCCCATTTTAATTCTTTCTTATAAAGACAATAACTCTTTGATGGAGAAAGAACACAAGGAAGCAAAGTTCACTTGTCAATCTGCCAGCCAAAGTCAACAGCATGTATCATTTCAATCATTATTGCCATTCATTGGAATAAATGGTTTTCATTAATAGCATTTCTTCTTCTATTCCTTAAGGGATGTACTTGGAGGATCAGATCCAATAGAGTGCTTAGCAGCAATAGCTAGTTTCTAGGCTCTGAACATGGGAGAGCAAAATTAGAACTGGAGGGTGAAGGGTAGGGCGTGAGGGTACCTGGAACCATGTTGCTTCCCTAAGAGTAGCTAGAGAACACAGAGTGGCTGGAGTGATATATTCATGTCATGAGCTGTGCACAGCTTTCGATGTCTTAATTCACAGGACTAAAGGGGACACCAGCCAGCGCAACTCCAGACTCCAATAGACTGACAGTGGAAGAGATGAAAGAATCTTTCATCAAGTCAGACTAAAAGAAGATGGAAAAAAAAAAAAAAAACATTGAAAATAAAATCAAGAGATAAGTTAGCTGAGCCACCCCATCAAGTAATAAAGCAGTCAGAGAATGTTAGAGGGGAGAGGACAGGCAAGAGGGTCCTGGAGGGGGCATCTTGAGTCCTGGTGGATACTGTGGGAGCCAAATTCCACAGCTTGCCTGCAGTTCCACTCTCTGAAACACTAACATCAGTTCGCTACCACAGGGTTTCCTCAGCAGGTGGACAGGGGCAGCCTGGGAATCTGAAAAAAAGGAAAAGTAGGGTCGAGGGTATAAGCTTTGGAAATTTTGTAGTAATCTGTGTACATAGGATTTGTAAAGTATTTCTCAAGTTTAAGAAAAAAAGGTGTGTTGGGTGACCTGAGAGTCTAGTCTTGCGATCACAGTTTAAACTGTAGAACTAAAAGATACACAAATGGTCAAAGACAGAGAATAATTTGGCTAAGTTTGTATACAATATCAGAATGTTGAAGAAAAGTTAAGTGTTTTATATTTAAGCTTTTCTTTTTTAGAAGCACACATTCAATTTGAAAATTGAGCATATTAAATTCAAAAGCGCATTTTCAGATTTTTTTTTAAATGAAACTGAAGTAAATACATTGATTGATGGTCATCAAAAAACCCACTTCACATGCAATTTAGAATTTACCAGATCTCACAGATACATTATTAGCTATCAGTTCTGTGTTTATGTTCCAGCCTCCAGGAAAAAGCTAGTGTACAATATGCATCATCGTACATTCATTTATCCAACAGATTTCAGTGAGCAGGTCCTTAGCATTACCACCTAAGTCCGAAATGTGTTGTGTGGGCTTGTGTTCTGAATGCCTCATTCTCGGCTTGCGGTGCTAAGTGGAGCCTGGAGGAGGAGGAGCCTTAGGGGGCGGGGCTATGCAGAGGGTTGTACTCATCCCTGCAGACAGCTGCTGCAGCTCCTCCCACTTGCTGACACTGAGCTGCTCCCCCCTCCCCCACCTCCTCCACAGCAAACTGAAACCCCAGCAAACAGAAGCTGCCAAGTTCTTCTTCATGGTGTTTCTGTCCGATATTTTGGTCACACTAACAAAAAGCAAGTAATACCAAGGGATATCCTATGTTCCACAGAGACAGTATTTAAAAGCTAATCAAGGGCTGTGGACAGAGGTAGAGCAGAGTAACACCCGTGAGATCCTGGGCTGAAGTCTTAGTACTTCAAAACGCAATTGTTTAAAAAATGTTTTTACTTATGTAGATGTGAAAACATGCATTAGTGAGGGCAGGTGCCTGTGAAAGCCAGAAAAGAGGGTCAGATCCCCATGGGCTGCAGTTAAACACAATTATGAGCCACCTCACATGGGTGCTGGAAATAGAATTCAGGTGTTCTGGAAGAGCAGTACACACTTTTAATCACTGAATCATATCAGCAGCAACCCCAAATCATTCTTCAATATTAATATCAGCTTTTTGACATGGGTAGATGTACGAGTTTGAAATCTGTATCTAAGCTCATGTATATTTTGTCCACAGCCTCCAAGTCTGCATCTTTTGGACAGAGGTGGTCTATCCAACACAGTGAGGACTGTCCAATATGTGGTGATATATTTAATAAAATTAGCATGGAATATCGGAGAACAGTATCACCCACAGTAAAGCCAGGAGGATCAGAGAGAGTGGTGACTCATGCCTTTAATTCCAGCACAGAGATGACAGAGTAGTAACTCAAGCTTTTAATCTCAGCATGGGAATGACAGAGTAGTGACCTATACCTTTAATCTGGTAACTCAGGAGATAGAGATCTTTCTGGATTTATGTGAGTTCAAGACCTAACAACTAAACAGTAGTAGTTCACAACTTTAATCCTACCTCTAGGATTTTGATGCAGAATTGAACCCAGAAATGAAACAACTGGGCAAAGAAGATATTTAAGGAGGCATAGGCAGACACTGAGGGATTCCGTAGAAGCGACCAGCTAGGTGGGGGGACTCTTGATAACTTTTACCCTGAAAAGTTGACTGGGTGGGAATTGACTGTAGTCTTTTTCCTCTTTCTGATATTCCAGCTTTTCCTCCAAATATGGCTCTGATTTATTAAATACCAACTAGAATTCATGTTTTAGAAAGGTATAGCATTCTCCAAATCTCTGGGACTTATGGATGTTAGCATGTTGGAGAAAAGAGTTGTAGCTGTGATTAAAGAATTGAAATAGGATCATGTGAGATTACCACCCCAGCCCTGAATCCAAAGATAAGCAACTAGAGAAAGGGCAAGGATTAGGAGAAGGTGGAAGAAAGGAAGAGGAAGAGGAGAGGAGAAAGAAAGGGAAGAAGAGAAGGAACAGGAGCAGGAGGAGGTAGAAGAAGAAGGAGAAAGATGAAGGAGGGGAAGAGGAAGAGGAGAAGGGAAGAGGGAGAAAAAGATTACAAAATAATACATGTTAGCCTCCCATGTGTCCCAACCACAGCAAGGACCAAAAGCATTATTTTCTTAAGATTTATTTATTATGTTTACCGTGTTCTGCCTGCATGCCAGAAAAGAGCACTAGATCTCATTATAGATGGTTGTGGAGTTGCTGGGAATTGAACTCAGGACCTCTGGAAGATCAGCCAGTGCTCTTAACCTCTGAGCCATCTCTCTAGTCCCAAAAGGATTATTATAGCTAAGAAAATAGAATTTAAATACATATCTTAAGATGAGGAAGATGCTGAGCAGACTACAGCCATTGATTATAATTAAATCTAAGCAGGCAGCAATAAATGCCACGGTCTCTGCAGTTTGAATCAAGCAGGTTCTTTGAAACAGACATTCTGAAGGAAAACTTAAACATGGGCTGGACTGAAAAATGCTCAAAATATGCCTTTCAAGCACAAGAGCTGTAGAGGGTTAGACTGTATATAGAAAGGGGGACATAGAACACTTCTAATATTTATAATATTTTATATAAAATAAAAAAATTAGCATCCAAGAGCAAATGATTAATATTCTTTTTTTCTTTTCTTTCTCCTTTTTTTATTATTATGAATAAAGAAGTCGCATTTTCTATCCTTGTATATCCTTATTTAAGGTACCAAATATTTTTATTATGTCCATTGGTGTTTCGCTTGCATGTCTGTAAGGGTGCCAGATCTTGAAGTTAGAGGCAGTTATTAGCTGCCACGTGGGTGCTGGGAATTGAACCAGGGTCCTCCAGAAGAGCAGTCAGAACTCTTAACCACTGAGCCATCTCTCCAGCCCAATTAATATTCTTGTATGTAGTATTGAGGTGTGATAGTGTGTTATGAAGGACAAATGAATAAATAAAAGAAGGGCATGACTATTTCTAAGGAGTTGAGGTTTTTACTATACATGTAAAGGAGAACATAGGCAGAGGCATCTGGAAGAGTCCAGAATAAACGTGACTTGCAGACTGAATGGATTCACGTGAGAAGCATAGGGGAGAAGAGAGAGGAGAGCCAGGATCCAAGAGTGTCACAGGACAGAAAAGACAAGAGTTTAGCATATCCAAAGTGACTGTGTTATATAGAGAAGAAAAGCTGGGGAAAAGAGCCCATCACTGGGCTTGAGAGTTTAGGGTAGTGGCTGGAGTATACCAGCCAGAATGTCTCTGTAACAGAAACTGACAATGCTGGGAGGGGCTGGTGGACAGTATCTGATTTGATATGTTAATAGGCACCTCAGTTAGCCAGTTGTCATGGATTTGAGACCTAACGTGTTGGATATGGGGCAGGAATGAGTCATGGAAAGAAAATGAAACATAACTGTAATCCAAGGAGGAAAATATTGAAGTAGATGCAAATTTTACAAAAAGGAAAAAATAAGAAAAAGGAAAGAAGGGAAAGTAGGAAGAAGAGGAGAAACATAGGAGAGTAATAAATGAAATAGCTAGTCTGTGAAATAAAATGGAAGAAATAAGATGAGGTATATTAGTTGTTATACTAATGGTAAAAGAACTAATTTCTACATTAAAAAGACAGAGATGGCTAGAATGAACCTCTTTGCACAAATATTCTCTCTCTCTCTCTTCTCTTCTCTCTCTCTTCTCATCTTCCTATGACATTTCATAAAAGAATAGATACAATCCATATCTATTACATACCACCAATGGACCAAAGAAAAAGAAAAGATCCTGATTAGGAACAGTTCAGCTGGGGAATCAATTGTTTACTGAGATTACTTCAGAAGCTTGAATGAGGAGTTATTTAAGGAGATTTATGGGCAGCTGAATCACTGAGAATCCTCATCATAGCAAGGATGACAACCCAGGAAAGCTACCTGAATGGAGCCTCCAAACTCAGACAACTTGCCACATTCTAATTACTCTGATACCTCCCTAAAGCCCTATGAAGCTATGCAGGATTATCTTCAACTGTGGGTGGGGAGGTAGTGGTGGCTGGAAACGCTAAGGAATGCTAATAGGCCTCATATTATTAGCATCTTACAACTGCTTTGACTCAAGATAGTGATGAAGTATCATGCTAATGCACAAACATAAGCACACACACACACACACACACACACACACACACACACACACACACACACACGGCAGTTTAGTAGAAACATACTGTTCATTCTTCCCCCATTTAAGACTGCAATCACTCTGGGTGGCTGGCCTGAAGGAGCTGCTTCAGCAAAGCTTTGTTTTCTCCTGGTTTCCTCTAACACGTGGCAAATGAAAGACAGGGGCAAAAACAATTGGAAAGTTAGATGTCCTTCTGTCAGGAGCCAGCCTGACTGTCTTCCCTCATGAAAATTATTTGGCTCTCTTATGATAAGCTGTGATTGAATTTTTTCTTTTCTAAATCCTAGTGTGTCTCGTCCCTTTAGTACCAGCTGATGCTCTTAGTTTTAGAGGCCCCACACTTGTGGATCCCTATAGTCACATTCACAAATAATCTGTCACCTCTCTTCTATGTAGGATCACCTTGTTTTTCACTGTGTTGTTTGTCTGTGTCTTCTGTAGGGATTGATTAAGGATCAATCTGAACAAGGTTTCAAGAAAGAAACCTTCAAAACCAGAGCCTGACCAGCACCAGGTTGGGAAGGTATTCAAGGAGTAAAAACAATGAGAGAATAAAGTGGCCAACCAGATAAAGTATGGTAGGGTGAGGAAGGGAAGAAGGTTGAAGGGATTCTGACCCTGGTTCTTGTGAAAAAAAATAAATAATGCTTATGAATGAAACATAAGGCTTCTCCGTAAAACAAGGAGACTAAGAAAAGGAAATGTCCCGGGCACACAATAGAGGACACCCAGGTAATCCTAAGATCTTGCCAGAGCCTCCACTCTGGCCCCATAATAGACATGCGATCCTCAGACCTAGGATGAGATGTGGATAGAACTAAGAATCAGTGCATCTTCCCCTTTCTCCTCTCCCCTTCCCAGGAGCCAGATCTCTTCTACATAAAAGCCTTTCAACCACACAGCACCAGGGCACATACTTCATGGGATGATGACCTTTTTATTATGATCACATTCAACATGATCATCTTGTTCTCAGCTAGCCCAGGATTCTCCTTAGTTCACATTGAAAATCTCATGTTGAAGAGATGAAGTGACTCCTTCCCTTGATTGTCAATGAACTGGGACAACAAGTTTTTCTTCCCATATCTAACACTGTTTTTTGCTTCTAAAACCAAAGATTAGTTGAGCATTGTACAGGTCAGATTTGGAGGTAAATGTTTTGCTTTGGTAGAAGGTGGCTTATGAACAAAAAGAGTGAGAAAAGAGTGAGATATGTATCAGCAGAAGTCTGGAAAATGAGAGAGTTGATTACAAGAGTACTAAGCCAACTAAAAAAAATTGAAATTGAATCTTGCAAAATTTTGTGATATAGATGTTCTCATTTCCATGTGGAGCATAGCATGTTTATTCAACCTTATTGTCAATGTAATGAGAGCTTAGTAAGCTTTCAGATTGCCTACCCAAATTTTCAACTTGAGGAACATGTTAAAATGTCACTCAAAGCCTGGCATACAGATGCAAAGCTTTGGAGGTTTAACAAAATGAGCTGTTTAGAGACTCCCATACATACAACTGGTTCAATCACATTCACATTCTACCATACTCCAAAGGATGGCCTATGGACACTATCTTTCTGATTATGGTAGCAGGGAAAATAACTTGCAAGTCATTTAGTGTGTCTTAAACATTAGTTTCCTAAAGTGAGTGAGAGGTACTAAGAGAATAAGGGACAGAATACAAGCTCAACAAAATGAAATCCTAACAAAAGCATGATGGGAGAGTATATAAATATACACACGATGGTTTGCAGATATGAAGGTAATAGTAATTGTTTTGTTGTGTTATTCTAATATAAATTAAAATTCCTTTGACTATAAAGAATGTGTTTTATAATGAGAGTGTTTCATTGTTAGTTTGTTCACAGGATAACTATAAAGGAGAAACCGGAAAAGCAGTGTAGAAGCCTCTTAAAACAAGGTACAATTACTGGTGGGGAATTGGAACTAGCCTGAGTGATGTGCCAGGAAAATGTATAGTGATACAGGAAGAGGTGGATGAAATAGCAACAGATAAAGTTCATACTCTAAACATTCCCGTTCTGTGGGAAATGGCCAGCTTTGGAAGGGAAGCTGTGAGAACAGGGGAGGCTTCTGCAGCTTCAGAGCTCACCCTTATCTTCTCTTTCATTGCTAGGAGTTAGAATAAGAAAACTGACACCTGAGAGAAAAGTCTAGAAACCTGTGCTAGAAAAACCACTCTACCCACGGAAAGGAAAAGGCACAACAAAACAGAGTTAATCAACTATGTTTGTGTGTCACAGGAGCAAATCAACAAACTTGGGAAGGCATTTGCAATGTTCGGAGGTCAGCGGAATCCCTTAAATTGGTATAGTAACCACTGTTGAGAATGAAGAGCTCCCAAGGTCAAGTGGTTCATAGACCGAGCAGGGCCAGGTTGTGGGAGTCAGAGCAAAAGAAGCTACCTGATGATGCTTTGAGGACACAGATACAAGGATGTTTATTAAGAGGCCTGGCTGCCTGGGCGAGGCTGAGTCAGAGGTCAAAGCACCACTAGGACCTATTTCCCCCAACTTAATAACTTCTAAAGCAAAGACTGATGGTCTGATGCATCTAGCTTAGTGCCCACAGGTCTCAGGAGCTCACTGGAGATTCAGAAAGCAGAAGAGACTCAGAAGAGTGGGGCCTGGGACTTCATCAGTATTGATCCTTCACTGCAAATGGGAGAGAATCCTTCCCACATAGACCAGTGGGTGCTGCACCTCATTCTGTGCCAAAGCACTTGGAAGAACACAAAAACAAAAATTAGGAAGGGAAGGTCCACAGTGAGCATGATGGAGTTGGAGGGAAAGGCTACCAAAAGTGAGGCTTTAGGATTCTGTGTGATACCAGGACCAATTCTGCAATGACAGATGTATCTCTAATGTCACTCACTCCAAAACAGCACAGCAGGTACCAAAAGCACCGACAGGACACCTTGAAGCTTCTGTGTTCTCGGCTTTGGACTGTGTACAGCTGGCCTGGGAATCTGACTGGCATCCATGTCCCAGAGACTCTGCCATTCTGTTGTTATTGCCTTTTTCCCTCACATTTTCTCCATCTACCCACACTTTTCCAGTAGGTCATTAGGTCTCTACTGAGTCTTGCAAACAGCTGCACTGTGGGTAATCACTAGGGGTAGAAGTGGCTCTGTTTATTTTCATAGTATTTTATGGGGGCTCAGATTCTGTGACACCTTGTGGGTCCTACTGGCCCTCGTACACTACAAGCATGTATCATGTAGCTGAGTCTTTTGTTTATTTTGCCTTAGGTTACAATCGTCTTTTCACACCTATACGTTCCACATCTGTGGATACCAACTATGGATGAAAATGCTTTCTTAAACAAAACAAAACAAAACAAAAATCTAGATAGATCCAGAAGCAAAACTTTTATTTGGGGCATGGAATACATGCAAATAATGTGATGCGTGGACAAGTCCTAATTTAATCTCCCTCTTTCCCTCTCTCCCACACTTACTGAAGTGCTGTTCACACCACCCCCATTGTTTTTCTGTGACCATGCCACCAGCCCAAAGATGGTTGTGTCTCTACTGAACAGCTACCAACTTTTACTTTTTCTCATCATTTATTAGGCAGCACAATATGACAGGTAGTGATGCAGCATTTACATCATGGGACATCAAAGCACTATAGAGAAAAATTAAAGTATGTAGGCAGAACTATGGTGAGCAGGAGCTGGGTCTGGAGTCAGTGATAGAGCCCAGAGCATCTGCTTCATATTATGAAGACACTATTGCAAAGATGTTTATTGAGAGGGCTCTAGGCTGAATTCCTACCACTCTAAATGTTGTGGGGGCAGGGGGAAGTCTAATGCCAAAGGGGAGGAAAACTGTTATGAGGCTGATATGACTTTGTGGATAAGAGCAATTGCTCTGGAAACCCAAGACCATGAGTTCAAATCTCCAACATCCATGTTAAAAAAAAAAAAAAAAAAAAAAAAAAAAAACCAGGCATGCCTGTGACTCTAGATTTGAGGGGCAGAGATAGTTAAGAACTTGCTGGCCAGTGAATCTGGCCAGTGAATCTAGTTAAAATTCTGAGCTTCCAGATCATGAGAGATGCTGTCTAAAGGCAGTAAAGTGGCTAATGTTAAAGGAAGATTAGCAAGACACCCATATCCTGCTCTGTACTCTGCATTCATGTATACTCAGATGCACATGCACGGGGGGGGGGGAGAGGGGACCTCTTGTCCCCATTCTTATAGACCTTTTCTCCTGAGCTCAATATGGTTATTAGGTATTAGGATTATTTTTTCAGTGTGTTGGAACCAACTATGCATTTGCTACATGTACAGTTTCTTATCCCAATTCTTGTTCAACTGATAATTGAGATTAGGATCTAAGAACTCATATCTTTAGCAAGTGGTTACCACCCATTGTTGCTGGAACATCCCCCAATATTTCATAGTATGGTGACCTGGGACGAGCATCTTTGAAATCATCTATATTTACTCATTTATCTCTCTGCTCAGAGTGGTTTGCTGCATCAGCCTGCAGAGTGGAGTTTTGCACAAATTTGTATTGTAAGGGAAGAGACTCTGAGCCAAATATCAGGGAAAGGCTGAAATATCACAGAAAGGAAGTATCACAGTCAATTCTCACCCAGCTGTCTTGCAATTTCCTCAGCCTCACTCCTGGTCACTTCTGCTGGTCACTTCTGCCTCTGCTGGGTTCCTAAAAGACCTTATATATCCTTCTCATCAGCTGTATCCCATCCAGGTTAGGATGAAAGTAGTGAACTACTCTATTTCATAGCTAGTCTTGAACTCACAGAAACAGAGAAATTTCTGTCTCTGGAGTTATGGGATTAAGGTTGTAGGTCACCAATCTTGGCTTTTCTTGTGCTGGGACTAAAGGTGTGTGATATTGAATCTCAGCTATCTGTCCTTGTACTCAAGGATCAAGAAATTCCTGAGCTGTCTGCCTAGGATTTGACTATGTGTTGTCTCCTCAATATTTCAGGTTTTATTAAATATGTAATAAGTCACCACATATCCCCTTTTGTGTCAAAAATAAAAAAGAAAGTTATAACTAACATAGGAAAAACATATACAATAGGTACAATAATTACACACAAAAATATACAAACAATAATTATATGAGGAATGTCTACTTCACTAACAATTGACAAATTCAAAGAAAATATTCTATTATATATCCTATTTTAGTGAGTCCAAAGGATTGTAGCTAATCCACTTTGTATCTAACTTGCATTATTAACTAAAAACTGTATTTGGATATCGCTTAAACTTACACACTTTAACTTTTAAGTTTCTTTTCTGAAACTGTCACTAGAAAACTATAACTATTAACTATATCATTTTCAAATTTCTCAGAGACCCAAGAAGGAAATAATATTAAGTAAATAGCAACTTTCTAAAATGTAAGAAATGAAACAGCTGGCTGCCTGAGCAGTTACCCAAAATTCCTCTATGTTGTTGAAGCATCCATCTTTAGCCTACAGTCCTAGAATGTCTGACAAACTTCTCTGAGCAGCAGGATATTTCCAAAGTCCTTTTTATCTTGTCTTGGCAATGTTCAGCAATTCTTTTGTGTATTTCTCCTGCTTGTCCATTTTGAATATCATATTGTCAGCAGTCAAGGCAAGAGCACTTTCCTGCCCAGTGGCTAACTTTTGTCACCAAGGAGGTCAACTCATATGGAGGAGTTTCCTTGATGTCCCTAATCTTCTCTGAAGTGGATTGATGCTGCTAGAAGCAGAAATCCCATTGTGAAAAAATATAATAAGAACCTATGTTTTTAAAATACCTTTTTTAATATGGATTAAAAAAGACTTTATTCTATAAAAATAATAAATAAGTAAAAACAAATATTATGCCATTTAAAACTCTATGGAATCATATACTGTTATTCTAATTTCATAGTTGGGGATAATCCTTTATGATGTCTACTAGTTTTTTTTTATTATGAATAAAGAAGTCACATTTTCTCTCCCTGTATATCCTTAATAAAATATCTTAAATGACATATTCTATGGATCTCTGAAGTATTTGAAGACCTGTTCATCTAAAATATATTGGATCTTGAAAACATATCTAATATGACTGTAAGTTGGATTGTAATGGCTAACTATTAACTTTCATTTCTTTATATTCTAATAGTTGGTAATAATAAATTTCCTGGACTAGTAATTTGCATTACATTGTTAGATGAACTGTATAATACCTTGAACAAACAAGGATATACGTACAGTAACAAAATTAATCTCCACTTTATATCAATATACACAATTTGTATACAACATACAAAAAATCAAATCCAATATAAAATATTGAAAGCTAGTAATTTCTTTTTTTAAGTAGATTCAATAATCTACCCTTATATCCTATCGTATATTTGTATTCTTTTTTCTTTCTTTTTTTTAATTTTTTTTATTTATTTATTTTTTTTAATTTTTAATTTTTTTTTTAAGAATTTAAAATGTGGAAGAGTTAACAATAACTATACAGAGGATAAGAATGATAAGCATGGCTTATCAAGGGTGGAAATACAAATAAGATTGCTACACATACATTTTTTTGTGTTCATCTTTCCCTCTGAATTTTTTTTTTCCATCCCTATATATCCTTATTCAAGGTCTCTTCCCCCTCCCAACACATCTGGTCATT
>PVIH01023711.1:0-24254 GCA_004025045.1 Sigmodon hispidus | reverse complement strand
AACTGCAGCAGACAAACAGTAAAGGAGAGAGAAATGGGAAAAACAATTCCTGTAACAAGGAGCAGCTCAACCGCTGGTCCCTCGTATACTTACCTTGCTTTGCTGCTGCAAAGACTGTTCGGAGAAACCTTTTAACTTTTAAACCAGAGAACAAAATGGGTCTCAAATGACCAAATTTTAATTTTAGAAATAAAACTCTTAAAAGCATTTTAAGCCATACGTTTTTTCAGGTGAGAGAAAAAAAATGATTTTGCTTAAATCATGCAGAAATAATTCTGTTACTTAGATATCTACAGTATTGAAAGATCAGACATCAAGGCAAATGTTAACTTAAATTCACAACTGTCAGCGTGTCACCGAGAAAGTCTTCAAAACCTTTCTTTAATTTGCTCATTAACTATGATTTAGCTTTAAAAAAAAACTTTATCAATAAAGTACAATATTTAGCAAACAGATTTAAAGGGTGTCCATATTTTTCAAACTTTTATTTCAGACAGACATTTTGAAATAATCACCCATATTCCTTCTGCAACTGCTAATATCCTCTTGCATTAAAGTGGTGAAAGTTGGTGGAAAGTTGGTAATGATTCTAAGGCACCCTCAGCAGAGAGAACTGAAAGTTCCCAGTTGTCAGCTTTGTGATGCAGTTAACTTCTGGTAAGGAATTACTGGCAGAGGTAAACACCTAGCCAGGTTAACTACTCCTCCCATAGTAACATGAACTGGTTATTCCAACAGGTTTATTATCCTTGCCCATGTGTCTCAAGTCCAGTCAGGCCTTGGTCTTGCTCAATAGGACATTTAGAAAGGAAAAGGACACGGAAACAAAGTACTCTGTTATCTGTTACAGCTGCCTTTAAACAAAGTAAATGGTTGTAAATAATGAAGAGTATTTATCTGAAGAACAGTATGGCTTAAAATGCAATTTACTTTCAATTTCACAAAACACAGTTGTACTGTTTTGAAAAGCAATAAAGGCATGCACCTCTACTAGCAGATGTAGCACTTTTGACCAAATGAGACATCAACTTCCTAAAAAATATGCTTCATGCACTGTATTCAATGTTTTTTAAAACGTAAATTTTAATACATTATTTCTTTTTTGAACTTGAACGGGAACCAGAATGGGTTGATCCAGAAGACGACCTGTGGTGCCTGTAAGACATAAGAGAGCAGCACAATCTGTAAATAGCACTGAACTGAGCTCGGTTCCTAAGACTGCAAACATCAGAAAAGAACAGAGCAAACACTAGGAACCTTGATGCTGAAAGGAATAATCAAACCTAAGATGGCTTATACATACTTTTGGATGTGAGCCCAGAATTGGTCTGGCTTTTAACTCAAACTCTCTATACGTTAAGAATAAACACTCATTTTGAATATAGCCACCTCTCAATTATTCAAGGTAATAATTAAAAGCCTTTAAAAAAGCCCATATCATATATACATGTTCAAGAAAAGCATATAAGCCTGACAAGATGTGTGATAAAATAAATGTCAGCTGTATCACAGAGAGCATACTGTCTCTAGGTAACACAGCATGGTTTCTGTGTATGAAAAAAGTACAATCAAAGCAATAAAGTCTTGGAGATCTAGATCACATAAGGTGACTGTAGAGTTAGTTAAGTGCTAGAGTCATGCAGCCAATATGAGTAAGTCAGTATCAACCTGGGCAAAGTGGTGGTGTTCCATAGGGGTTGGCCCTGGGCTCAGGGTTGTTTAATGTTTTCACCAATCACCTGGCTTATGGAATAGAGAACATGTGCATTAAGTATAGATGACAACAAACTGGGGGGAGGGGAGAGATTATATGTAGCTAAGATAAAAATTTGCAGAAGCAGTAAGAAGGTAACAATGAATTTCACTCAAGTACAGGTAATTTTCTTATAAACAAACAATGTACAAAAAGACTGGTATAATCTTGAACCTAGCTGTCACCAGCCTCAATGATCCTTCTTTTCTTTCATTAGCTAAGAAGATATGAAAAATTTGTTAAGATTACAAATGAAGTTACTAATCATAAGACATTGAGACCCAAGAGAAAATTAGCGAACCAAGTAATCAAGTCTGTTGCAGAAAAGGCTATGTTCATGACAAGTGCATTCTAGATATAGAGACCCAGCTGAAGGTTCTTTTCAAAAGAGAAAAATAGAGCTGGGCGGCAAGATGAAAGAAGTACTAACTACAAGAAGCAATTTCCATATAATGGGCATAAAAGTCCCTTGCTATCAAAATACACTTATATGTATTTACATAAGGACATATCCCAATAAGCCTGCTAGTTAATCCTGATTAGGTACCCTGGAATCTCTACAATTTAGAGTATGTAATTTTAAAAATCAAACACATGTAAATTATTTCAGCATACAGCTTTTGGTTTTCCATCTTTAAGAACACAAAAATAACCGAGAGTTGGCTATAATATACATGGAAATAAAAATTCAAACAATAAGATGGTCAGAGAATACTGTCTTATTCTAAAGTTAATAACAAGCTAAACAAAGTAATTGATTTCTGAAGTTTAAAGATGAAAAATGTAATTTAAGGAACAAAGGAGAAAGAAATCTAATGCTTGCCTAGAAAGTCCATCTATTCAATACACGTAAGAACACCCATTCTTATGCTACAGAAACCCAAACCTTTCGGGTGACCGTGATCTTGTTCGTCTTTTTTTGCGAACAGCAGGTGAAGAAGGTCTAGAGCGACTCCTCTTCCTGTCTCTCTCAGGAGATGATGAAGAACTTGAGTAAGATCTTTTTCTTGGGGAGGAAGAGCCCCTGTGGGACCTGGAGCTGGATCTTCATTGATTGAGAGACAAAGCAGACATTTCATTAAAGGCAGAAATGAAGACTGTCCAGTTCCCAAAAGCAAACAGGACTGTGACTATGAGAGTTTTGTAAGAGGGAATACTTACTGCTTATTCAGCAGAAGACTTCTGGGTCAACCTTGAATATGTTCTATTTATGCACAACCATTTTATCTTTAAAAATTTCTAAATATTTACCCCTTGGCAATTAAAAAGCAGCTTACTGGATTAAGACAATATTTTTTAACTGCTTATAGCTTTGCAACTTGAAGTATAAAACTAGTGAAATTAAGAGAAATTTTGTGGCTTTATGGTCAGAAATTAGATCCTTCCATTTGGGGAAAATCCATGTGATGTAAAACAATGATCTTAGATTCTTACAGGTAAAAGGTGCAAAGGAACCGAGGGGCACAGCCCAGAATGGCAGCTTTAAAACTTGTGTTTAGATCTGTGCTATGAAATATGAAGATGTGACATTCACATGTCTTAGGTGAAAGTAAATGTAAGAATTTTTAAATGCAAATTTATCTTCATTTACATATTTTGGTTGAAGGAATTTAGCTTAAACTTCCCAAAAAATTCACCTTTGGGCTTAAAACAAAATGAGAAAGCCCAAAAGGAGAATTCTTTGGAAAGTTGTAAGCAATCAAAATGTTTGGGAAGGATATGAAGGCTTTTCTGTAAACCTCAGTCATACAGTTCCCAAAGAGACCACACCAAGACTCAACGGTTTGAAGTAAGCACCAACATGTTAATACACATAAGAAAGCACCTTTGCTCTACTGTGTACTGGCTCAGTGAGTGCACGCATCACTCTTCTCCTCAGTGGGACTCAACGGTAGTTGCCCTCAAACGCTAGACTGGGCTCAAGTAAGTGAACCTTTCTCCAGAAGAGCTGTTAGGAAACTTCAATGTGAATTCCCACAAGTGGGATTTTAGAGGCTTTCGTATTAATGCTGCGTGCCTGCAGTAGACAACAATACAGTCACTTAACATAAAGGCAGCATATTTTGATGAAGTACAGAAAATTTTTTCAAGAAAGCAAAAAACTAGCGTTTCAATTGCTTCTTTACCAATCATTTTCCTTTGAAGTTTGACTAAACAGACTAAAATGTTCACAGCATGGCTTATATCACATATAGGCTAAGCTAACATCCTATTTGACTTAGTTTTAAGAGGGATGTTTATTATACAGATAATTTATAATATTAGTCAGGGAGATTGAATAAACACACACAGCACCAACTAGAAACTGAGATAAGAATGGCATAGCTGCTTCTGCAAAGAGCTGCCTGTAAAACAAAACCTATTTTGAAGCTGCATACTGAACTGATCTTCCTTTTAGAAATATAAGCTTTTTTCATTTGTGTGTCAAATTTAACTAACTACTGCAAACATAATCTTAAAATACTAGCTATCTATCTGGTGGTAGTAACTTGGCCTCACCTTCCTATGTTACACATCTTAGCTATGGATGTAATGCCATCCCCTTTATTCAACCATGGGAATGTCTTGGCACACACTGCAAAATGGAGACATTTTGTGGTGAGAATAAGCTGAGCGAGTGCATTAGTTTCCTACTACTACAATAAAATTGACTAATAGAAGCACTGATAAGGGAAAGTAGCAAGCCATCTGAAGCCTCAAAGTACTTTCCTCTCTTCATTAGAGAGGTGCTACCTCATTCACCTTGATTTCGAACCACGGGATCTGGAATGTTCTCTGGAACCGGAGTGAGACCTTGACTGCGAGCTGGAAGAGCTTCTTGAACGGGACCTGGAACAACATGGAAGCATTTTTTTTCCCTAGGACCACATTTTTTAGCTCTGTGATATGAACACTGAAAGAAAGACACATATTAAAAGTGCATTTTTCACATAAAAAGGTGCAAGATACACATTTTCCAAAACAAGGCTTAATATATTAAAGATTAAGTTAAAAAAAGTGATGACTTTCCAAACCCAATTAAGTTACCATAAGGCTCCTAGATTTTAAGCAAGTGAACCACATCAGTTTACATTTAATTTAAATTAGTTTACATTTACATTCTCCACAGTGCTTTTATCTCTTTCATTTGCAAAACTCCTATTTTCAGTGTCCTGTAGGCAGAAACACTAACTGCTGTATAACATCTTTGATGTTTACTCTTGTTTGTCTTAAAGAATTAAGAATAAAACTGCTCTACATTAATTCCATTACTGTCAAAAGTGTGGCACTGGGGAAATGTAACACTCACACTCTGAAAAGTACAGATGACACCATCTTTAGTTTGCCCCCACAACTAGAGACTGTCACACATTTATCACAGAGTTACTTTCTTGAGGAAAGGAAGGGACTAGGAAGTGAGCCTAGTTCCACATACATGCCAAAGCTCTATCACTGCAGTACATTCTCCAGCCCTCAAAAGTACCCAAAAAAATTTAGCAGTTTTAGCTTTACAGCACTAATTAAGTAGCTGGCAACACACTTTATTCTTAGATATGACTAAAAATAATTGGCCATTAATTCTGAACTGTAGAATGCACTGTTTACTTTTTAATTATTAAATATGTATTTACAGCAACCAAACATCCTGCTTCAATTCCCGGCTACTTGAAAAGCATGAGTACCCAACAGCTAGATTTGTTCCTTTATTCAGAAGAATAATACCAACATAAATTATTAAAAATTGTGCAAGTGTCATTAATGTCCAGAAAATTTCCAGCTAAACTTTTAACATAGTGAAATAAATATCTACTTGAGAATGTATGAACATATGCTTGCTACTTAAATATATCACTTACACAGTGCTTTTAAAATTATGTTACTCTAGTCAAAGCCAAGAGGGTGACACAGAACAAGCAACTTTTAAGGTTTAAAATTTCTGGAAATACAGGGCAGTATGTGTATGGCACAAAGATAAAGTCTAGCTAAGGTGACTTGATTAAGATATTTAAAATAAAAGGCTTATTTAAGTTAAATAGTAAAGTTTATAATAAAAAGTTAGATACTGACATTTTGACTGGTGTTACCCTTGGCCTGCACCCGTTTACCTGGACCTGGACCTTGAACTTGAGGGTGAGGATGAACGTGATGAAGATCTCGAGTGAGATGATCGAGACTTTGAGCGGCTCCGTCTGTTGGCTTTCTTTTTGTTACTGTCTTCTTCTTCACTAGCATCAAGATTATATTTTGAAAGATCAGCATCATCTTCATCCTCGTCCTAATAAAATTTTAATTCTGTTGTAAGAAATTTTTGGCCCATCTTGTTCAAGATCAGGACCCACAGTCCCACAGAGGCTTATATTATTTCTATGTTGTTTGGCCTACGGACATTATCAGATGGGTCTGTTACTAAATACTTCAAAGCAAACTTACGGCTCTCACAACATACACCAAACTGTCACCAACTTCTAATTTTGTGTGGAGTACTTGGTCCACCACTACCAGCCTTAGTCTGGAACACTACTTTCTTTTCTCTGCTATAATAGCCATTTGCTTGGTTCTGTGCCACTAACACTTCAATGTACTAACACTCATCACACTGAAAAACAGGCACCTGCTCTTCCATGAGCTTGGCTTAGAAAATTCAAAGATAATACGTAATAAAAAATATATATACTTTTTTTCCCCTTAAAACACTTACATTCTAAGGTGTGAACTTAAGAGTGCCAGACCATAAACTTTACCGTGGCCCACACTGAGTAAAAGCTGCCCTCCTTTACCACACCCCATAATGGTCCAGGTGTTAAAAGAATCTTGAGCTTCAGAATAGTTCCAGTAAGATAAAGGGCGTGAGAACAGGGACAGGGAACATTACCTCATCCAGCTTGTATTTAGACAGATCTTCATCCTCATCCTCTTCTTCTCCCTCTGATTCTTTATCTTCAACTTCTTTTAATATAGATGCAGGACCAACGGCCTTCCCCCTGTATTTTTTCTTTTTACGTCCAAACTAGAAAAAAAAAAAATTTAAAAAACACTTCTTTAGGCTAAACCACATGAAAATCATTTTATTTGTGGTTGAAATTTGAGCCTGAAATCCCTGAACTTGCAGGTGGAGATGGAAGATCCCTGACTATTCAGCCAATCCAGCGAACAGTCAAGTTCTAGGTTCAACGAGAGAACCAGTCTCCAGAAACAAAGTAAAGATCAACAGAGGAAGACACCCAACTATCAATCTACAGCTTCTATAGATGTGCACACAGGCATACCCACACAGCTCTTCTCAATTCCAGTTACTTTTTATCATTTCTTTAACTTAAAATGTAGTTTGTACACATCCATTAAAAGCTTACCTCATCATATTCCCCATCAGATTCTTCTCTTTCTATATATTCAACATTTTCTCTTTCATTAAAACCACCTCCATATCCTATAAAGAGGGCATAAATTGCTGTTAACAATTCAAATTAACAAAAATATTATGCTCATAGTACTCCCAAATAATCAATGCTGATTATATAACCAATAATTACTCATCTTTTACAAGTTAAAAATCATGAAGGAGAAAAAGTTAGACCCATCTTAGTTGTAAAGTCATAGCAGTACTTACAGATCTTTTCAATTTAAAAATTTCCCATGAAAGGTGTCATTCATGGAATATATACTTTATCTTCTGCTATGACAAAGTTTTAGGACTTTCCTCTCCATTATGATTCTTCTAGAACTGGGTTCGTAAGAACCTGGATTAAATTTATATTTATCTGAAAACGCAGACTTTGAAGATAGAGTTAAGTTGAATAAGAGGCCAGGAAGCATGCAACTGAGGGGAACATCCTGATATGGGCAGCACTAATCTCAAAACACAAAACTCTTCAAGAGGCCAGGTCTTAGGGGGAAACCACAAATCCAGTTAGAATATAATGAATTTGACAATTACACTACAATGTAAAATAAGTAGCTTTCTAAGTAGGTCAAAGAAAAAATGAGATCTGAAGGCACAAGTTTAGGTATTGCAGCGTTATCTATTGTTACTTAACACTTTGGCTTTAGAAGAAAATATCCAGAAAGCAAAGGGAAGAGAGGCCCCAAGGAAGATCTATTGCATGAATTCTATTTGGTATTATAATAAAACCTGGAGCCAGATATTAGAGATACAAGAACAAATCACAGCCAATTCTCACCCTGTCCATGAATCCCCCAACTGCAAGCTTCTCTGTCCACAAAGAAGTGTGGCATGGGAAGCTGAACTTCTTTTTCTCTGCCCAGCTATCTTACTTCCTGGCTCAACTTTCCTAGAGCTAGGATTAAAGGTGTGTGGTGCCTGGCTCTGTTAGGCCTTGAACTCCCAAAGATCCAAACTGATCTCTGCCTCCTGAGTGATGGGATTAAAGATGTGGGTCACCACTCTTTGACCTTCATGGCTTGGCTCTGTCTTCTGATATTCCAGACTACTTTTATTAAATATTTAATATATCACAAAGATCCTTTAAGAGTCTAAATACCAGAGATAAGGTCAAATACAGAATATAGGAAGAAACAGAACACTGAGAGGAAGGAGATAAACAAGGCGGCATTTGCAGAGCGCAAAGCTGCCTCTGGAAGTTACGAGGTAAATTCCCAGAAATGGAAAAAAACAAAAACAAAACAACACCTAGAATGTTATATAATAAGGATCTCACATATTAAGAATTAAAAACAAACAAAATGAGGAAAGCAAAGCTGGAAGGACTTGATCAAAAAGATCAGTCCACCTCTAGAAATCAAACAGGAACAGTGGTGTGCACTTAAGGAGAAAAGGCAAACAGGGTAAACAAGTTTTTACCAAATTAAGATCCTCTTACACTGAGTACGTATGTGTACTGTCTGTGACACAATCATATTTCAAGGAGATAATAGTTGTGTTAATTGCTGGCAATGGGAAAACTATATACTGCCAGAGGTTCCTACCAACATATAGAAACAACACTAGTCAAATATTACCAAATACTATCCACATAATCACTAGGCTTTGGAATCCATTCTAAAAGAAGCCCAATAGCTGATGTTCTTACAAAAAGCAACACATACTTGAGTCACAGGACATGGAGCTATCAAGCTGGTACTGATTAAAATTTTTAAATTTAAAAGTTTAAAAGTTTAAAATTTAAAAGTTTTATCCTTACTGGCTAACTTCATAGTGGTATAAGGTTCTATGCACACTAACAAGGGGGGGGGGGTTGCAAATCAACTCTTGATTTAGCTGCAAACCCTTTGATTCATAACGAGCCCTTTCCAGATATGCCCACTGGTGCAACAGCAACACAATGTTATAGAGATAATAGCCAACCATGTTCTGATTAAATTTAAAGCTCTCTCCAGAAGACAGACTTAAGCATGGTACCATTAGTAGGACAAAAAAACCCATGGATCGGTAGGTAGTGGTGGGGGTTTGATACAATGATTCTGCTACATAGACACAGTTAAAGGATGCATGTCACCAGTAAATTAAGAGTAATACAGAGGCCAACATGGACTCAATGTGCAGAGAATGTAAGAAGTGTTTCCCTTTGAGTGGCACACCTATATCACATCCCTACTAAGGCTCAGTGATCTTCAAAAGGGGGCAAAGAGACTGAAGAGTGAAATACACTACAGTAAAAGTTATTTGGTGGACCCAACCACAGAGCTGGAACATGAACTCACAGTGGCTGTGACTGTGTACACAACACTTTTACAAGCTCAAGCTGCCAAAGTTCCAGCATGGATTGGGGAGGGGCTCATAAAATGCTACCCCAGCAGAGATGTTACTGGCAACTGATGGCTGGGTGCCCAAATTCTACCCATGTTCCAGGAGGTGGATGATTAGATACCATACACGTACAGCCAGCATTAATGGTAGTCAGTGGTTTAAAACAGAGAGAGCACATGAGGTTGAGGAAGAATCATGGTTGTAGAGTTAAGAGAGGAACTGGAGGAAATGTCTGGCCTGTAAAATCTGATCAAAACATCGGCAGCATATGTACAATTCTCTAAGAGTTTTGCTTTTAGAAAACGCAAACAAAACTAACAAAAATGAATTTACAGTTTTATGCTTTGTAATTTGTAGTCTAAAAGTTTTTCTGATAATTCTAAAATGTGACAAAGGTTATGAATAACGTTTTTTAAAGTTTTACAAGGTGTCAATACTCGGACACCTGCTATTGTTGTATCATTATAAACTACCATACATCTAAGCTAGCAGATTCTAAAGCATTTCTAAAAGTACCCTAGCATCCCAAATGCCTAACACTATTTCATAAACTGAAATTATCAAACAAAGGTTTCTGAGTGCTAAGGGGGAAAAAAAATCCTAGTAAATACATGAGGTGTCATGGCACATACTTGTAATATCAGCACAAGGGATAATGAGGCGGAAGGTGAGAGGTGAAAGCCATTGTTGGTTATACAAGCTTGAGCCCTGCTAAAGCTACATAAACAGAACACACACACAAAACAAACCAAAGAAGATAAGACAGATTCCTTGTTTCCTCCTGTGCTCTCATGAGAAGGTAGGAAGTAACTTCTTTTAGAAATAGAGATTAGGATGTGGCTCTATCTTACCTGTTCTTTCTTCTAACTTAGCATACTTTGGAGTATTACACATGTTACACTCCGATCTTCTGGCCCAATTCACATTACTGCAACTACAATTGCATTTAAAAAAAAAAAGGGTAAGTCAGAAGGCCCCCAAACACTGAAAAAAATACTATTAACATTCGAAAACTTTTTGGTGAAATAATTAGTACAAAGCAATGTTCATTAAGAAGTAATGTAAATTAAAAAACAGAACAAAACATTGTTCTAGAGCACATGGATTTCCACAATGACCTGAACTACATGGGCAGAGAACAAAATGTATTCAATGTAAGGAATACTTTGAAAAGTGGCATAACCAGAGATTCTTCTACCTAGGGGAACAACATCATTTTATTAAAGGCTCCATTATTCATCATCTCTGAATCCACCTTAAAGAGAAGGTAGTATCCTTCAAATATGGCTGCAGTTCTACTTCCCTCTAAAAACTCCTTTGTTGTACACTAAATTCTGTTGACTTGTGTTGCTAAACAATTTCCCTGCATGCCCATAGCTTTATCTAATATGCTTTTCCAATCTGGTGCTCTTTCATATGTGTAGGATATATCTATCTACTACAAAAATGTGAAGACTGGAAAAAAATCAATACAAAATGAATCTAAATATGAAAGTCAAAAATATTAAGAAACACTTTTTATGGAAGGCAACTTATGCTTCTCAAGTTACTTCATATTGTAAGAGGAAAAGACAGAAAGGCAATTACTCAGCAGGAGGAAATAGACAACATGGTGCCTTCAATCAGCTCATAAACACTCTACCACAGCAACAACTGTCATACCCCTGAAAGATACAACTTAAAATTTCCTTTTCATTATACTTAAGACTAAGACCAATAAACTTTTGGCTTAAAACACACAAACACATACACATATCTTGTCATGCATATTGTACTAATGAGTGCAACTGGAAACACTTTTATTGCAGTAACAGACAGCAATCTGAATCACATACGTTTTGCACTGCCAGTCATTTGCACTAAATAAACCCCGGCTCTTCTCTGCCAGCGTCTTTCCTATTTCTGTGCCCCCAGCTTTCATCATTTTGGCTTCAGTTGTTTTCTCTGAAAACAGACAAATAATGCAATGTAAATCCTGGCAAGTAAAGATATGTTTATATGATCTAGATATACATTAGTCAGAGACTCCTCCATAAGTACTCACCTCGACCACATCTATTACAGCTTGTTCTCCTAGCAAAATTTACATTTCCACACCTGAAAATAAAATGAGAAGCACTTAAAGAACTCCTAAATATTTTAAATGTCTACATTTTAAACTGTCTTCACTACACCCTGGAACACAGAACAAGCTTATCCCATCCTGTCAATATCAGCATTATTGGAGACCAACAAGTGCTGGGCAAAAAAAACTCTACTTTTAGAGGTAGGACATGAAATAGTAAAAAAAAAAAAGATCTGCTATGTTATAATTAAATAGTAAAGAAACCTGGGAATTATAGTGTTTATCGAATCTAAAAAACAAGAAACCAAACCAACATAACCAAAAGTCAAATCTCATGACATTAAACACTAATTTTTTATACACTAGCATGACCTTAGTGTTTACCAGCTAGAGCATGTTAGATCCTCCAAACAGCATTTAATGTTTAAATTAAAAAAAAAAAAGCCACCACTCCATTAAAAAAATGAGATAAACAAGTCAACAAAAACACAACATACACATACACACAAAACAAAAAAGCCCTCAACTCCACACAACTTTCAGGTTGCTTTTCTCTGTTAAAAAATACACAAGACCCAAGTAACACTGAAAATATGTTTGAAAAAAAAAATGTCTCCTTGATTTATATATTCACTAGAACTAACGTTTTGTTTCTGCCAATGAAGTTAGGTACACAAGACTATGAACGAAGTGTCCTCCAGAAATATCTGGGTGTGTTTTCACTAAGAACACAGAGAGCATATTTTTCAAGTCAGAGGCTGGTATCCTAATCTCTGAACGGTTCCAAAGTGTCACACAGTTAGTTCCCTGTAATGACAGTCCAAGAGGACCTCGGTTTTACTCTGCTAGTCAGTAGGCTTAGGCCAGATGGTTATCAGGTGAATGAGTGACATCACTTCCTTGCTCTCCACACACTACCCATGCTATTTCGGTGCTAAGTGTAAGCGCATTTTCTAGCAAAGGTGCCCCAAGTTAGATGCCTGGCAGCAAATCAAACTGGCAGTAAACCCGGGCTTCCTTCAGCTTACGCTCTGGCTCTCCATAAACATGAGCTGGTGCAACAGTGTTGTTTGTTTAAATTCGTACACCTATTTTAGTAAGATTTCCACCGCCGTCAGCCCAGCACATCGGCTTCAAGGCCACGTACGCGTTCAGGCCTCTGCCTCCGGGAAGGAGGGTGCGAAAAGCCAAAGTCACGGGGAAGGGTCAGCAGGCCCGAAAGCAAGGCAGCTCCGGGGAGGGACGGAGAGCAGAGCGCAGCGGGCGAGTCAGGAGCTCGGAGCAGGGCGACTGAGCGGGGGTCACGTGCGGGCCGCCCGCCACCGCTCAAGGCCGGCGGCGACCGCCCCGCCGTCCCCACAAAGGCCGCAGCTCCGCCGCCACCCTCCTAAGAGCTGCCCGGCCACCCCGGCCCCACACCGCCCCGCCGCGCTCACTTCTTATCAGGGCAGATCCAGTCCCCGTCACTGACTCGGAAATTCTTAGTCGACATCTTGGACGCCAGCAGCACTGCCGCCAGCAGCGACGTCCCGACCGGAGCCGCGGGGGCCTCGCGCCGGGCTGTCCGCGCGCCGCCGGACCCGCCCTCCGCTGGCTGTGGGGAGGAGAGGGCGGCGACGAAAGCTACCTGGCCGCGAGCCGGCCGCCTCCGTGCAGAGCTGACGCCCGAGACTCGCCGCTGAGCCCGAGGCTCTACCCCGATACGGCCTCACCGAGTACCTGAACAGGCGCCGCGGGGACAGCCCGGCTCGGTGGCCATCATAGCACCACAGGCACAGCAGAGAGCCCCGCAGACCAAAGGACCCCAGAGAAATGCATTTCCGCTTCCGGGGCGGGGCTAAGGTCGCGGAGGCGGAAATGAGTCGGCGAGGCTTGGGAGCATGGGCTTTGGTGTTGCCTAGGGTTCGCTGGGGCGAGCGATAAGGTGGGCGGTTCGAGTCTTTGGAGAAGATATCTTATTTTGAGTTTTATATCGAGTGTGAGACTTCACCCAGTTGCCCTGAGTTTCACTGACCTCGAACCTCTGTAGCCCACGCCAAACCCCAGGCTCACTATGAACTTTGGGTTTTACTGTTAGCTCCTTCCGACTTAGAAATCCTTCTGTGGCCAGGCTGCTTAGTATTTAGATAGAAAAGCCATATTAACAAAAGACAACTCTTTTCTTTGGGATGTTGTTTAAAAACTTATCTTTAAAATATGTAACATATATACTAGATAAGCCTAACACACAAGGGAGTCATCCAAAGGTTTTATAATAGGACATTGACAGTAGTGATATAATTACCGATGTTGTCTTATTCCAACACACTCCCCTTTCTCTAGATTTAACGCTGGCCCTACTTTGAATTTATTCTACTGCTTTTTAAAAGATTTGGTTCGTACACCATATGTTTATTTTTTTAAATGTAAGAAATAGGGATAGTTTTTTGTTACAGAGGGTTATTTTTAGTTTAGCATGGTTTTTGAGTTTGCAGGTAGCTTACCTTTATTTCAGTTACACATAGTGCTTCCAATCCTTTCTTGTAATAGTTAACTCCCAAACCCTACATCTTGTTGCTGTAATCAGCACTCTTGTGAACATTCTTACAGTTAATACCCAAACCCATGTTTTGCCATTGTGATCAACACACGTGTGAACATTCTTTTTTTTTTTTTTTCAAGACAAGGTTTTTCTCTATTACAGTCCTAGCTGTCCTGGAACTCCCTCTGTAGACCAGGCTGGGCTTGAATTTGCAGAAATCTACTTGCCTCTGCCTCCCAAATGCTGGGATTTAAGGCGTGTGCCACCACAGCTTGGCTACATGTGAACATTCTTAACACAAGAAAGACTTTCTAGCATATAGCTCATGTCTAGGAGAAAAATAGAGCTACTTTTTAGTTTTAATGTCTAGCACCTTTGATAATTGTAATAGTTTAGTCATCTCAGTTTGAAAACTTGGTTATATTTTGTTTTGATACTTGTTCATATCTTCCCAGTTACTTTGTATTGTATAGTCATTTTTTTTTCTTAATTTTTATCCTGGGTAATGTGGAATTTGTATTTTCTTTTAGCAAGCAATCCTTGGGTTGGCAACACAGGCTCAATCTTTCGTGTGAGTACTGGTTCTGTATCAGTTGGCTCCTCTGAGTATTTGCTGTACTTTAAAAAAAAAGTTTTGTCTGCATGTATGTTTGTGCACCACATGCATGCTGGGTGCCCTCAGGTCAGGAGAAGATGGGAATCCCCTGGAACTGGAGTTACAGATGGTTCTGAACCACCACATGGGTGCTGGGAATTGAACCTGAGTCCTCTGGAAAAACAGTCAATGCTCTTGATCACTGAGCTGTCTCTTCTGCCCCTATTGTGCTGTAATCTTGAGTACGTAAACACTTGGATTATTTTGGTACCTTGGCAGTATTTTTAATTGTAGTTTATTACATGAATCATTTCCATTCTGCTTTGATTTGTTCTGCACACTCATTTAAAATGTATACACAGAATTTGAGTGCATTAATACTAAATTTGGAGGACATAATTCTCCATTTTTTTCTTAGATTACTCTCACATACTCTGTATTTCTGGCCCTTTTGTGAAAAATACGAGGTTTCCTTTGAAGTTTTGGTAGCTTGTTGTAGCTATAGTATTTGACTAGGGCCCTAACATAGGGTGAAGTGGTAAGGGAAAAGAGAAAGGTATGAAATTCTCTCCCACAGACACATACTTTTTTTTTTTTTTGTCTTTTAAATTTTTTTTTAAAATGTTAAACCCAACAGAGGTTTGAATTCTTTTTCTTTTTAGGTTTATTATTTATTTATTATATGTACAGGGTTCTGCCTGCATATATGTTTGCATGAGAGAAGAGGGCCTGAGATAGCAAGTCACCAAATCATTGCTGGGAATTGAACTCAAGGACCTCTGGAAGAGCAACCAGTGCTCTTGAACACTGAACTATCTTTCCAGCCCCTTTCCTCACAGTCTTAAGACTACAGAGACTTCTTTTTCTTGATGTTATATAATTTCTCCTATATTCTCATTCTTTGGGTAGGAGGAGAGCTGTAAAATAGTTTAGCATTTTCTTACAAACTGGTAGGTCACAGAAGTGTCTTTCCTCAGTTCATATAGCTAGAAAAAAATTAAAAAATTATTACTGATTGTGCTGTTACTGCAGATTTACTAGCTGCAAGAGAAAATGGCAAAACAAAATGAAACACCATCAACAAATCTATACCACTAAGTTTTGGCCCTCTGCTCCAGTTTGCCCATTTTTATTTCTTCTTGGTGCCTACAGATAAGGGCTTTGCATGTTTTATCTAAGTTTTCCTTGTGATCAATGGGAACTTAACTGACAATGAGCCTGCCCCATCCTCCATTGCTACAAATCAGGAATTACCAATTAAAATCATAATGTGCTAATACCTATCCATCCAAGTGAACAAAGAAAGCATAGACAATCCCAGAAGCTAGAGAATGACTAGATCTGTCATGGATTGCAGGCAGTGTGTCCCTTCTTCATATTTGACTTAACACTATTTTGGTTTCATTGTGGTGTAAATATGATACCCAGGAGACTTCACAGGTTGAATTGGGAACTTTCTTAATCTAATGATATTTGGTACACTTGAGCTTGTGGGTAATGACAATGAGATAACATGAGGGTGGGTGGAGGACTTATACTCTACAGTATACTATTTTCCTAAACTGTGGTGCTCAATTAGGTATATTCAATGTGTTTTCAGCTTACAATAGGTTTCTAATATAGTATTTTCAATCCAGAGATCTTTATGTAACCCCAGAACAAATCAAGTAGCATTTTTCCTCTGAAAAATACTTGTCAGACTCTACTAAATATGAACAAATGCATAAACTGTGATCCTGAAACTTCTCAGGGTGTTTCCTGAGCCATTCAAATGTTGCTACTGAAGTTGCATTTAACAGTGTTTATAACTTCATCACTCGAGATGCTTTCAGTTGGAAGTTTCATGACTTCATCAGTGGTAGCTAGGGTAGAAAAATAATCACATAGTGAATACACATTAATGGAATACAACATGCACCAGTAAGAGTGACATTGAAGCCACACTGAATGCTGAATATCACCTACACACATAATATTGAACTGCGAAATCCAGACACAAAATGGAAAAGTCTATATCATCCCATTTACATTGTTTAATAACTTCAGAATTAGTTTTCTACCGTGGTTACCATTGAGAATAGGAAGGAGATAATAACTGAGCTAGTGAAATGACATGCAGTTACTTTAATAAAAGAATAACTGTAGTTGGTAAAGCTGAGAGAGTCAAATTAACAGAAAAGGTGTAGGTGGATTTTCTGGACCTCCTGCCAGCTCCCTAATCATGGCATGGAGACTTAGTATTAATTATAAAAGCTCAGCTGATAGTTCAGACTTGTTACTCACTAGCTTTTACAACTTAAATTAACTCATGTTTATCACTTTACTTTTTAATTTTGTGGCTTTGTTACCGTTACTCTGTACTGCCCATGCTGCTTCCTTTCCATCTGGCTGGCAACTTGCCCTGCTTTCCAGTGCCCTGTGTGCCTGTCTAGCTATTGGCTGGTTAGCTTTTTATTAAACCAATTAGAACAACACATCTTCACAGGGTACAAAAAGATTCTTCCACAACAGAAAAGTCCTTTACAGTAAGTCTGGAATACAGCAAGCAAAATTGCAAAAAATATGTTTGCCAATAATCTTAACAGGTGAGTTCAAAGACCTAGGTGGCTTTTTAGGGAAGAACATTCCTAGAGTAGAGAGTAAATTTCTTTCTGTTAGTATGAAAGAAAACCCCAACTACCCATTATTTTCATTCTAATTTTTTGACTAGTAATTTTGTTTGTTTAGCTACTATGTTAGGGCTCTCTCTGCCTGTTAAGAACCAACATCAGCATATATACTTTAACCCCATCCCCACCCCAAAGCCAAACCAGAATAGAAAGAAGAGGAGAATGGGGATGTATGTTGTGAAGTCTCATGTTATGCTGGGGCAAGAGCATAGCTCAGGTCTGAAAAAGGGTTAAAAGAAGCTCCTGTGCTTCAGCAGTACATTTGTCTAAGACCAACTGCTTCCATCCCTAGTTCCACTTAGAGGCTATTATACCATGCTTAGACTTGAGCCAGCAGGCTCTTAGCTTGGCCTGGCCCAGCTGTGCTTTAGAAAACCTTCCTTGTAGAGATCATAGTCTTTCCTGTCTTGGACCACTCTAAACCTAGACCTGTGTGGATCCTATGTGGTAGACACCCTGGTGTCTTTTATTACCCACTTGTAGTGATGGAGCACTTAGGTTTTAATGTTCTGAGGATGCTCTCTTGGTGCATATGGGTCCAGCAGTTGTTCCATAAAAGTGCTGGGGCTGGCTTCTGTGAGATGAACTGGGGAACATGGCCATGCCAGTCACTGGAGGGAGACTTGGTTAAAGTTCCCACTGACCAGTGCAGATTTTTTTTAATAGGATCATACAAGTTTGGACTACTGAAATGGTGCTGGCTGACTGATTAAAAAGTGATATATTAAAATGTGCATAGTGGCCTGCCCCTGCTGATCTTTTGACCTGAAATCCCTTTTGTGAGGTTCTGTGTGGACTCTTCCCTCTTCTCCAAGGGAGGTACAGGTAATCATAGATTCCTTTAATTTGCCTTTGCTCCCATTTTTCTGCAATTCAGGGCTCTAAGTGACATGTTGGTGTAGTACCTGCGATACCTGGGTTATCGACAAGTCAGGCACAGGCCTGGAGATAAAAAGACAAGAAACCTGGTTCATAGGTATAACGAGAATGCCGTTTATTGAGACTTGGGGTCAGACTTAGATACCCCCAGCAGAGCATAGTGGGAAATTACTGACTTGAGGCAAACAACTTAAACTTCCTCTTCCAACCCCCACAGTCAGAAAGCCAGAAACTTAGAGGAATTGGGTGTTGAGCACAGAATACAGCCAGCAACCACAGGCCTTGCCTCATGGCTCAGAGTGCAG
This sequence comes from Sigmodon hispidus, assembly GCA_004025045.1. Taxonomy (NCBI): domain Eukaryota; kingdom Metazoa; phylum Chordata; class Mammalia; order Rodentia; family Cricetidae; genus Sigmodon; species Sigmodon hispidus. The sequence goes on along the minus strand of PVIH01023711.1, from coordinate 5,762 downwards.
GGAAAGGTCATGCAGGGCCCTCCATGTTGGGTAGCATTTGTTGTAGTTACTGTTGTCTCTTCCCAGAGCTTTTCCTGACTGTGGTAGTGCAAAGTCAGCTTGTCCCTTGCAGTCATATCTTTTCTTACTTTTAATTGACACAGCATCTCCGTGCTTTTGTGGGTTGTTGAAAGTCTTGTTCACCTCAATAAGAGAGGACTTCATGACCTGCCTAGTGTACCTCACCTGTCTTTACTGTTGATAACTATGGGGGAAGGCAGGCTCCCAATTGGCACTGCAGTGTTCAGATCCAGGGTTGCTATGAGTAAGGCTCAGAAGGGTCAGAAGAAGATGTGGATGGAAGATGGGTTACCTTGTAAATGTGAATCCAACATATTTTATAAATACTACCACACACCACAATTGTTTAAGGTTTTGGGCATTTTTCAGTTGACACTTGTGTTTGTGGTCCTCTTGAAGGCCATTGGAAACACTGGAAAGTGGCTGACAGACTGCACAGTGAATGTTGTGGGATATGAGCAGCGACACAACAGGCACTGAACAGATGGCATCAGAGAACCCAAGAGGCAAAGCACTACACTGTTTAACTAAAGACGGCAGAGAGCATATCACTGTGAAAACAGCATCACCACCTTCTCCTTGCAGTGGAAGCTATGAGATTTACCAGGGATGGTATTGTGACCAGAAAGAAAAACAGGTTCCTCCTGGGAATAGTGAAAATTTTAGCAATAAGTAGCATTGCCATATAGCACATTTTCCTTACCCCAAATATTTATCAACAAGTTGCTATACCTCAGGTGGACCCATAACTTTTAATTTTATAATCAAATTGTTGGAGAGAGCTTCTCCCTAGCCACCTCCAGATGTTTTGGATATCCTCGTAGCATTCTCGGTAAGGTACTCCTGCTAAGCACTCCTCTTTCATTCAGAGCGCAGTGAAATATCTTTCTGTAGCTTTATGTTTCCAAAGGTTCTAGTTGCTCTGGTTTGTCTCTGTGTGAGCCTGTGACCCAGTTGTTTATGTTCAGGGCTATGGTGACTGCTTGGTGGTGCCATGTGGGAAAATCATAAAGGAAGAGAGCTTGTTTTATGTGTGTATGTATGTATGTATGTATGTATTTGTGTGTGTGTGTGTGTGTGTGTATGTGCGCACATGCAGTGAATTGCAATTTAACACAAAATTAGCAGATTTGTGCCTGAGAAGGCTGGGAGGAGCTTAGTTAGCTCTTCTGCTCCATGTCTTACCATGCAGATATCAAAGCCTGTCATGGCAGCTGTGTTGGCTGCAGAGTCAGAGCTGAGTAGTTATTTCGTGCTTTCATGCCTCACGTTGGGTACCAGGTGATGCATTTATCTAATTATTTATCAGTAAAAAAAATTGGAAGTCAGATATTAGAGTAAGAACCTGAAAGATCAGAGAAGCAGTGGAGCGGCCACCAGTGACTTTCTGCCTCTTCCATTCCTTGCTCCAAAGGGGCTGATATCCTCTCCAAGCCCCACCTTAGTGCTTCCTCAGTCCTCCAAAATCTCTGTGGTTAATTTTGGTCAGCTAGTGGCTAGTTCCACCCTCTGATTCAAAACAAACTTTATTGTCAGAATGCGATCAAAATATCCCACAACAGTGTAGATATAAAGTTGCAATCCCAACTGTAGCTTTGAGTTTTCTTTTGAGCTATTCTAGTTGTTGGTTTTATAGAACTCAGTCCTTGAGTATTGAGGTCATCATTTTCTTTGCAGATATTGACCAGGGCTCTTTCAAAGCTCCTAGAGACGGACCTCAGAAGTGCATCATGTGGCCCTCTGAAAGCATGGAGCTTATTGCTCCGAAGCCAACAGGAGATCTCTTCTCAATTCTGCTGCTGCTGCTGTTACAGCTGCTTACAACTGCTATTATCGTTGCTAGAGTATTATATTCAATGTGACACCATGGGTGAAATGATTCTACTACTTTTGCTATATTACATGATCTAATAAAAGGAGAGGCATCCTGTTATACTCCCAAGTGATCAGGAATCTTAGGTTTTTGGTCTCACCAACCATGGTTCTTGAATGAGTAACTGCTGCTAGCACATAAAATCCTTCTTAAACAGATTGTCCACTTTTTTTTAATATATATATTCTCTTGAGAACAGCCACTAGTTTATTAGTGTGCTTAGAAAGTATGGATTTCCAGTGTGACTGTACATTGACACTCATATCTCACAAACTTCAAAGGTACATCTTCAAGCATATTTTGTCACACAGTCTTTCTTACAATTTAAAATAAATGTGCTATAAGAAATGACTAAACAGTATATTTAGTATGATTTATAACTGACATTTTAGAAAGATGGTAGATAGGAGACTGAAATGCACATATGCACACATAACACACACACACACACACACACACACACACACACACACTTCATAACTCTTGAACTTAACTGCTCTTTCTCATTCTGAAGGAATCATTGGTGGTGGAATTTATTTGCCAGCTGGTGTTCTCAGAGTCCTTTATAAATTAATTATAGTATTTACTAGCCATGTGGAGGTGAACAGATCTAATTAGGTCAAGGAGGCTGGCCCTGCTGGAAACTGAAAAGCAAAGCTGGGTAAGGTGTCAGCTGCAAATCCTTGTTGTGCTTTCTTGAATACATGTTGGGGGGCAGGTAGTGGAACAACAAAAAGGATACATAAAAATTTACAGTTAAAAATCATAATTTTGATGTAAATGATTGAAGTTTTCATCAATAAATAAATGACCAAACAAACTGACAAAACTCAAGAACCTTTTAGCTGACAATGGCCTTCTCAGGTGTTCCATGGCAGTGTTAAAAATTGGATAGGATTCTACAAGCATAACCATTCATGGATCTACTCCCTTGGCCAGTGAACATAGATCTGATTGTTGTGGGTAAAGAGGATTGTATCATAGTATCCTGAAGGAGTGCAAAGGTGGCAAATACATCTGTGTAAGTATGGGAGAACTGGGTTCTAGGCAGGCTTAAGGTTAGGCAAGGTAAATGCATATCTGGTACTCTGTCACACGTGTCAGAACTTGATCAAATAAACTATCTTTAAAGGGCAGGAAAGAAGTGAGGTCACTAAGAACCCAGAGTAGGAGGGAGCCTCAGGCACTATTCTGTTCTGTTTTCAGTGGAGTTTCTAGCCTGATGTATTTGAATGTAAAATGTACTTTATAGAAGAAGTTATGCAGAAACCGTAAGAGCTGATAGATGAACTCGAGAGAGGAGAGGAAGGGGAAGGAGGAACAGAATACAGCAGTTGGATTTCAGAATTTAGCTTTGCATAAGCCATATCTGTTCATTGGATGCTCTAGTCACACGAACCAAGTTAGAACATTTTCTTTTGGTTTAAACTCAGTTGCACAGGATTCAGTAACTTGGTACCACAAGTTTTGATTCATATGACAGTGACACTTGATATTGGCTGCATTGAGAGAGTCTGAGGACTTAGCACTCAGTAGCCTGGTAGGCAGGAAGGGCTCTCGGGTGACTGTGATCTGAGGAATAATCATATTGTAAATATTTCTGGAAACAGTGAATACATAGCAGATCTAATTCACACATAACTATTATTGAACTATAACAAGATTGCAGACATTATAGTGATATTTTAAGCATCTTATTCTATCTACTTATGAAGGAATATTCTGTCTTATTCTTTTGCTAGATTTACTTTATATGTGAACTTATTCGGGACTAGGTGATCAGATAACATAGGGTGTTTTATAAATTTGCCTTTGATTTAGGAAGCAAAACTCTTAACAACTACTTCTTAAATATTTTAATTATCTATGTCTATATCTCCAGTTCTTCACAGACAAGGGAATGTATTTTATATTCATAATTGTGGCACCTGGAATATGATGCTCAATATTTTTGGAACAGATAAAGACAAGAATTCTATTATTTTTACCATTGATTACCCTTATAAATCTTTCTGTACAGCCAAGGTTTCCTTCACATATTTTATCTGGTATGAGGCAAGTTGAAACATTTGCAGCAATGAGCTGGCTCACTCACACTGTCCCACAGTTTGGTGAGTGGTTAAAATCCTGGCACTTTGGATCTAGAGAACTCATTCTACCTCCTGATAGCCTACAACCTCAGTTCAGGCCCAGCCGCTGCCTCTCAGCCTCCTTGCCTGACCACAGGAATGGATGGATCCTGTTCTCAGTAGTGACCCGTACGGTGTGTAGGATTGTTTGGTTGGGGAGCATCTGGACACAGTTTCTGGGCAGGTAAGTACTTTCCATCACAGTCATTGTTATTCCCTAGACCTTGTGTTCATCAAAGTGAAATGGGGACAAATAGTATACACATGTGTAAACCTTAAATGAGTAATTTTAAATACCAGGCAACAATATACTATTAACAATTTCAAGAACCAAAATAAGCATGTTGAATATTTAATATAACACGCACACGCTCACACATGCACGCACGCATGCACTCACATAGTAATAACCCCTGTAATCCTTTTTGTTAACAAGTAGACATCTGTACCAATCTGTCTGAATTCTAACACAGGCTGTACTTCCCATTGTTTGAGCAGTTGATCTGGAACAGGTTATGTAATATCTCAGGATCACCTGTAATAAAAAGAGAATAATGATAGCATCCACTTCCTAATGTGGTTTGAGGTTTAGTTGCTGTGGTCCCTCTGAAGTAATAAAGGCAACAGCAGGTGAACAGCACACAGCCAATAAACCTGAGCTGTCAGTACTGCTCTCAGCCTCAACCACTGCCAGTGGTGAAAGTGATCATGTCTGCTTGTCGAGGCTGAGTGTGATAAGATGTGATAGTACTCATGGAAATAGCTAGTAAGAGATGGGCACTTGATAGATGCCAGCTTTCTTTTCCATTTTTTTTTATTCAGGAGACAACTCGGAATTTTTTATGTTTTGAGTTACAGCATGTATATTAACCTCATTTTTGTGTGGTTATGGGACAGAAAAGATCAGGTGGAATTTTGTCTATGACACATACTAAACATTGTTCAGTCAGTGGACTAGTTCATTGTCTAGTTTTCTTTTAAAAGTGGCTTTGTCAAGAACTATCTAATACTTCTTAATTCTTTTGATTATGGTCACAGATAGGGTGATTTACTTTCTGCAAAGAAAACTAGAGAAATGGGTTATTCTTTCAAGTTTTTGGTGGCAAACCCTGGCACATGATCTGCAGGAGCTGCAGGAAGATGATGTCAATTATAGTGTGGACATGCAGCTCAGGACTCATTATTTCTGGTTTACTTCCAACACTTGCACCTGCAGCTTTCTAATGAGCATGCCCTTTGGAGACAGCTAGCACTCTGCAAGGTGCAGTCCTCGCTTGAGCTTCTTGTCTCAAACTGTCTTTATGGCTCTGTTGGCCAAAGTCTTAAACGATGTGAGAGGCTTTGGTCAGCCTATAATTGATTGAAACACATTAACTGGTCTACAGGACCACACAGATAGAACTGGTCTGCAGAAGTATACATTGCTGGAAAGGTGTCGCACAACCTTGCCAGCAAGGAAAGCACAACACCCTGGATCTTCTTTCAGCAGTTTATTCGGGACCTTTACAATTGTTCTCTCTTTGTTCATCTCCCCTTCTCCTTCTGCCCAGGGAAACCCCGCCCAGTGACTAAATACTCTCAGGGCATCCAATCCCAATAAGCCACGTGGGCACAGTTCATAGGTCCACATATGCAACAGCAAACCACGCCCCAGGCTCAAGCCAAATAAGGAGTTGTTTATCAAAAGAGAGCACTCACCC
>PVIH01023710.1:0-24176 GCA_004025045.1 Sigmodon hispidus | reverse complement strand
GTGAATGTGCGTCTTTAGGGTATACACCCAGAAGTGGTATTGCTGGGTCCTTGGGGAGACTGATTCTCAATTTTCTGAGAAACCGCCATATTGCATTCCAAAGTGGCTGAACAAGCTTACACTCCCACCAACAATGGAGGAGTGTTCCCCTTGCTCCGCATCCTCTCCAACATAGGCTGTCATCTGTGCCTTTTATCTTTAAAAGAGGATATATAAACCCCCGCTTAAAGAAATATCAGAAAATACAAACAAGAAAAATTGGAAGAGAACAAACAAATTCCTGAAAGGAAATAAAAAAAAAACCAAAAAAAAAAACAAGAAAAAGAAAACAAAAAGGTGAAAGAAACATTCTAGGAATTAAAAACTGAAATAGAAGCAATAAAGAAAGCACAAACTGAGACAAAGCTGGAAATAGAAAACCTGAAGAAACAAACCAGAACTAGAGATGCAAGCATAACCAACAGAATGCAAGAGATGGAAGAGAGAATCTCTGGAGTAGAAGATTTAACAGTGGAAATAGATAACATCAGCTAAAGAAAACACTAAAACTAAAAAAGTCATGACACAAAAATGTCCAGGAATTCTGGGACACCATGAAAAGACCAAAACTAAGAATAACTGAAATTAAAGAAAGAGAAGAATACCAGCTCAAAGGCACAGAAAATGTATTCAACAAAATCATAGGAAAAAAACTTTCTTAACCTAAAGAAGAAAATGCCTATAAAGATACAAGAAATTTACAGAACACCAAATATACTAGACCCCCCAAAAGAGTCTGCCCACCACATAATAATCAAGCCACGAGACCTATGAAACAAAGAAAAAATTACTAAGAGATGCAAAGGAAAAAGGCCAATTTACCTATAAAGGAAGACCCATCAGAATAACACCTGACTACTCAATAGAAACAATGAAAGCAAGAAGGTCCTGATTGGATGTTATACAGACACTAAAAGACCATGGCTGCCAACCCAGACTAATCTATCCCAAAAAACTATCGATCACCAAAGATGGAGTAAGCAAGATATTTGACAACAGAACCAGATTTAAACAATTTATCCACAAATCTGGCCCTACAGAAAGCACTAGAGAAAAAACTCCAACCTAAAGAAACCAGACATACCCATAAAACCACAAATAATTAATAATCCCACAGAAATAAAATCCAAATAAAGTAAATACACACAAGCTACCACTAAAAATAAAAGTAAATAACAATCATTGGTCATTAATATCCCTTAATATCAATGGACTCAGTTCTCCTATAAAAAGACACATTCTGGACTGGAGAGATGGTGCAGCCATTAAAGGCTAGGCTCACAATCAAAAAAGACACATCCTAACACAATGGATACAAAAACAAAATCCATCCTTCTGCTGCATAAAAGAAACACACCTCAACTTCAAAGACAGACACAGGCTCAGAGTAAACGGTTGGCAAAAGATTTCCCAATCAAATGGTCCTAAGAAAGAAGCTGGTGTAGCCATCCTAATATCTAACAAAATAAACTTCAAACTAAAATCAATTAAAAGAGACCAGGACAACATTACTTATTCATCTCAGGAAAAATCCACAAAGATGAAGTCTCAATCCTGAATATCTATGCCCCCAACACAAGGGAGGGCACCTACATATGTAAAAGAAACACTACTAAAGCTTAAATCTCACATCAAACACCACACACTAATACTGGGAGACTTCAATACACCACTTTCACCCTTGGATATGTCAACCAGACAGAAACTCAAGAGAGAAATAAGGGATCTAACACATGTTATGACCCAAATGGACTTAATAGATATATATAGAACCTTCTACCCATATACGAAGGAATATACACTATTTTCAGCACCCCATGGAACTTTCTCTAAAATTGACCACATACTTGGTCATAAAACAAATATCAATAGATAAAAAAAATTGGGAATAACCACTTGTATCATATCAGACTACCATGGTCTAAAGTTAGAATTCAACAACAAAAATCACAGGAAGCCTATAAATTCATGGAAACAGAATATCTCTCAGCTGAACCACCTCTGGGTCAAGGAAGAAAGAAAGAATCAAAGACTTCCTAGAATTTAATGAAAATGTATCCACAGCATACCCAAGCTTATGGGACACAATGAAAACATTCACAACAGAAAATCACTCATAGGATTAAATGCCTGTATGAAAAACTTAGAGAAATCTCACACAAGAGACTTAACAACATAGCTGAAGAATTTAGAACAATTAGAAGCAAAGTCAACTACAAGAAGTAGACAGCAAGAAATAATCAAACTTAGGGCTAAAATCAACACAATTGAAACATTTGTTGTTTTTACTTTCTTTTTGAGATAGGGTCTCATATGACTCAGGCTGGCCTGGAACTCAATAGGCAGCTGAGGAAGACCTTAAATCACCTGCCTCCACGTCCCAAGTGTTATGATTACAAGTATGGGCCACAACACTGGCTGTTTTTTCTATTTGTTTTTCCTTATTTTAAAAAATGGAGGTAGTTATAGACAAACACACACACACACACACACACACACAAATAGGACAAAGAAAAACTGAGTTACACAGATAACTTAGTGGCAGAGTGCTTGCCTAACATGTGTGAGGCCTATGGATTTTATGTGTAGTATAGAAAAAAATGATGGGAAGAGTTTATGGAACATGGACACATACTTTAAATATACAGAAAAGACCTATACATAACAGTATACTAGCTTATTATTATGTGTTCATAATTTTGGTTAAGATACATTGAAAATGATGGAAAGTTTTTTCCTTGGAGACAGAATTTCTCTATGTATCAGCCCTGGCTGTCCTGGAACTCACTTTGTAAAGCAGGCTGGCATATCCACCTGCCTTTGTCTACTGAGTGCTAGGAGTAAAGGTATGCACCACCACACCTGGCTCAGAATTTTTTAATTAAAAAATGATTGCTTTAAGGCATTGATCCCTGTCACTTAGAGTCAAGTCTGATCTGCATGAAGAGTTTCGGGACAGCCAGGGCTACACAGAGAAATCTTGTCTCAATATATATATATATATATCAACGAGGGTGGAGGGATGTCTCAGCAGCTAAGAACACTGACTGCTCTTGCAGTGGACCCAGATTCAATTCCCGGCACCCACATGGCAGCTCACAATTGTCTATAATTCCATTTCCAAGGGATCTAGCACTCTCATACAGATATACATGCCAGCAAAACACCAATGTATACAAAATAAAGATAAACAACTTTTAAAAAAAGAAGGGAAACAACAAGCTTTATAAGAGCTGCAAATAGCATTAAATATCTTAAGGTAACTCTAACCAAAGAAGTAGCAGACCTGTTTGATAAAAAAAATAGCATTAAATATCTTAAGGTAACTCTAACCAAAGAAGTAGCAGACCTGTTTGATAAAAACTAAGTTACTAAAGAAGAAAATTAAAGAGGATATCAGAAAATGGAAAGATCTCCCATGTTCCTGGATAGGTAGGATCAACATAGCAAAAATGGCAATCTTACCAAAAGCAATCTACAGGTTCAATGCAATCCCCATCAAAATTCCAACACAGTTTTTCAAAACTTGAAAGAACAATACTCAACTTCATATAGAATAACAGGAAAACCAGGATCGCCAAAACAATCCTGCTTAGTGAAAGATCTCCAGAAAGCATCACCATCCCTGACTTCAAGTTATACTATAGAGCTACAGTAATAAAAATAGCTTAGTACTGGTATGAAAACAGACTTGTGGATCAATGGAGTGGACCTGAAGAACCCAACCTTAACCCACATGCCTATGAACACCTGATTTTTGAAAAAGAGGCCAAAATTTTCAACGGATAAAGATAATATCTTCAACAAAATGCTTTGGCATAACTGAATGATAGTATGTAGAAGAATGCAAACAGACACAAACCTATCACAAAACTCAAATCCAACTGGATCAAAGACCTCAACATAAACCCAGCTATACTAAACTTAATAAAAAAGAAAGTAGGAAATACCCTCCAATGGATTGGCACAGTTGACCACTTTCTAAATATAACACCAGTAGCATAGACACTAAGAATAACAATTAATAAATGGGACCTCCTGAAACTAAGAAGCTTCTGTAAGGCAAAGGAAACAGTCAATAAAATAAATAACATCCTACAGAATGGGAAAAGATCTTTACCAACCTTACATCTGACAGAGGACAAATCTTTAAAACATATAGAGAACTCAAGAAACTAGAGCCCAAAACCCTAAATAACTCAATTTTTAAAAATGGGGTTCAGAACTAAAAAGGGAATTCTCAGTAGAAGAATTACATGGCTGAAAGGCACTTGAAAAAATGTGCAACATCTTTAGCCATCAGAGAAATACAAATCAAAACAACATTGAGTTACTACCTTACAACTGTCAGAATGGCTAAGATTAAACTCACAGATGACAGCTTATGCTGGAGAGGATGCTGAGCAAGGGGAACACTCCTCCATTGCTGGTAGGAGTGTAACCTTATTCAGTCACTCTGGAATGCAGTATGGCAGTTTCTCAGAAAACTTGGAATCACTCTCCCCAAGGACCCAGTAATATCACTATTGGGCATATACTCTAAAGATTCACATTCACACTCCAGAAACATTAGCTCAGCTATGTTCATAGCAGCATTATTGTAATAGCAAGAACCTGTAAACAACCTGGATGCCCTCAACTGAGGAATGAATTAACAAACTGTGGTACATTTACACAATGGAGTTCAACTCAGCAATAAGAAAAAATGATACCCTAAAATTTGCAGACAAATGGCTGGAACTGGAGAATATCCTCCTGAGTAAGATATCACAAACCCAGAAAAATAAGCAGGGGATGTACTTACTCATTAGTGGACTTTTTCAAAAAATGTAAAGAACACCCAAGGTGCAAAGCGCAACCATTGAACAGCTTGGGATCTAAAAATTATATTTAATACAGTCATCTGCTCTTCATTTGATCTCAACACTATTCATTCTTTACAATAGTATTGTTACATATTTTTTCTTGACACTCTATTTTATTTTAATTTTTTAGAAAATAAAGTCCTGAGATGTTCTCTCGCAGAATCTCCATGGTTTCCTGCTTCAACAGTGCTTAAACAGAATTGGTGCTCAACCCCTCTGACCCCAGCTGGCTCCTCAGAGCCAGAACCCTTTGCAACCTCCTCACTCAGCCTCTCCAGTGCTGCCACCACACCTTGCCCTACCACCACCATGACCACTGTGTCTCCCTCACAAGTATGCCAGAACTATCACTAGGACTCAGAGGCTGCCATCAACTGCCAGATCAACCTGGAACTGTATGCCTCCTACGTCTGTCTGTCTTGCTACTTTGATCAGGATGATGTGGCTCTGAGGAACTTTGCCAAATACTTTCTCCACCAATCTTATGAGGAGAGGGAACATGCTGAGGAACTGAATCTGCAGAACCAACCAGGTGGCCGAATCTTCCTGCAGGATATCAAGAAACTAGACCGAGGACAATGGGCTGAATGCAATGGAGTGTGCATTGCACATGGAAAAAAGTGTGAACCAGTCACTACTGGAACTTCACAAACTGGCTACTGACAAAAATGACCCCCACTTGTGTGGCTTCATTGAGACCCATTACCTGAATGAGCAGGTGAAATCCATCAAAGAACTGGGTGACAACATGACCAACTTGCATAAGATGGGAGACCCTGAATCTGGCATGTCAAAGTATCTCTTTGACAAGCACACGCTGGGACACAGTGTGGAGAGCTAAGCTGACTTCCCCAAAGCCACAAGTGACGTTAATGGTCACTGAGGCGGTGCATGATGTCAGGCTGCCTTTACCTTTTCTACAAGCCGCACCAAAACAACAGCTTAAACAAGAGATTTCATGACAAAGTCAGACTTAAACAATACCTATCCACAAATTCAGCCATTCAGAAAGCATTAGAGGGAAAACTCCAGTCTAAGGGTCCCAGATACACTCATGAAACCACAATGATAATCCCACAGAAGAAAAGGCCAAAGACAGAAAATACATGGAAGCTACCACTAAAAATAACAGGAAATAACAATCAGTGGTCACTAATATCCCATAATATCAATAGACTCAATTCATTTATAAAAAGACACACACTAACACAATGGATACAAAAACAGAAGCCATCCTTCTGCTGCATACAAGAAACACACCTCAACCTTAAAAAGACAAAGGATCAGAGTAAAGGGTTGGGAAAAGATTTTCCAATCAAATGGCCCTAAGAAACAAGCTGGGGTTGCCATCCTAGTATCTAACAAAGTTGACTTCAAACTATAATCAATTAAAAGATACCAGGATGGACATTACTTATTCATCTCAGGAAAAATTGATCAAGATGAGATATCAATCCTGAATATTTATGCCCCTAATATAAAGGCACCTATCTATGTAAAAGAAACACTACTAAAGCTCAAATCCACATCAACTATCACACCCTAATAATAGTGGAAGGCTTCAATACTCCACTTTCACCCTTCGATAGGTCAACCAGATAGAGACTCAACAGAGAAATAAGGAGGTTATGATGCAAATGGATTTAATAGTTATTTACAGAAGCTTCCACCAAAACACAAAGGAATATACATATTTCTCAGCACCACATGGAACTTTCTCTAAAGCTGACCACATAATTAGTCATAAAGCAAATATCAATAGATATAAAAAAGTAGAAATAGTCCCTTGTATCATATCAGACCACCATTGCCTAAAGTTAGAGTTCAACAACATCAAAAATCACAGAAAGCCTACCAACTCATGGAAACTAAACATCATTCAACTGATCCACCTCTGGGAAGGAAGTAATTAAGAAAGAAATCAGAGTCTTCCTAGAATTTAACAAAAATGAATTCACAATGTAGCCAAACGTATGGGGCACAATGAAAGAAGTCTTGAGAGGAAAATTCATAGCACTAAATGCCTACATGAAAAAACTAGAGAAATCCCACACTAGAGAACTAACAACACAGCTGAAAACCATAGAACAATTAGAAGTATACTCACCTAGAAGGAGTAGATGGCAGGAAATAATCAAACTTATAGCTGAAATCAATACAATTGAAACAAAAAGAACATTACGAAGAATCAATGAATCAAAGAGTTGGTTCTTTCAGAAAGTCAACAAGATAGATAAACCCTTATCCAAACTAACCAAAAAGCAGAGAGAGAGTATCCAAATCAACAAAATCAGAAATGAAAAGGGGGACATTGTAGGGAGCTGCGTACAGCCACACCTTAAGATGGCGTTGGCCTTGAGCACTCTCCCTGGTAAACAACTCCATATTTGGCTAAGGCCAAGGATCTGGCTTGCTTCCGCGTATCTGAGCCTATCGGTGATGCCCACGTGGCTATCTTGGATTGGAAGCCCTGAGGGTATATAGCTAAGACCAGGCTTCCCCTCAGGGTCGTTCGTCGTCTGTGAGAGAATGGTTGTTCGTCTGAGTGAGTGAGTGAGTGAGTGAGTGAGTGAGTGAGAGAATGAGTGAGTGAGTGAAAGATAAGAAGAAACCAGATTGTAAAAGGCCCGAATAAACTGCAGACAGGAGGATCCGGTGTTGCGTGCTCCTTGCGGGACGAGGTGGCCCGCGACAGGACATAACAATAGACACCCAGGAAATCCAGAGAATTATTAGGTCATACTTTGAAAATCTAAACTCCATAAAACTGGAAAACCTAGAAGAAATGGACAACTTTTTGAACAGTTGCCATTTACCAAAATTAAATGAAGATCAGATTAAATACCTAAACAGACCTATAACCATAAAGGAGATTGAAGCTGTAATTAAAATCCTCCTAAGTAAAAAATGCCCAGGTCCAGATGGTTTTAGTGCAGAGTTCTACCAGACCTTCAAAGAAGAACTTCTACCAAAACTTCTACAACTGTTTCATACAGTAGAAACTGAAGGAATATTGACAAATTCCTTTTATGAGGTCACAAAAACCCTTGTACCCAAGCCACTCAAAGATACAACAAAGAAGGAGAATTACAGACCAATTTCTCTCATGAATATTGATGCAAAAATTCTGAACAAAATTCTGGCAAACTGTATACAACAACATATAAAATATATCATTCATCAGGATCAAGTAGACTTCATCCCAGAAATGCAAGGATGGTTCAACATAGGAAAACCATAATGTCATAAACAAACTGAAGAAAAAAACCCCACATGATTATTTGCTTAGATGCTGAAAAAGCCTTTGACAAAGCCCAACACTCCTTTATGATAAAAGTCCAGGGGAGATCAGGAATAAAGGGAAACTATATAATAAAGGCTATTTACAAGAAGCTGATAGCCAACATCAAACTTAATGGAGAAAAACTCAAAGCAATCCCACTAAAATCAAGAACTAGAGAAAGCTGTCTTCTTTCCCATTATCTATTCAATATAGTTCTCAATGTTTTAGCTAAATCAATAAGAGAATGAAAGCAGATTAAGAGAATTCAAATTGGAATAGTAGTGAAACTATCTCTATTTGCAGAGAACATGATTGTATACATAAGTGATCCACAAAAATTCTACCAGAGAACTATTAGAACTGATAAACACCTTCAGCAATGTTGCAGGATACAAGATTAACTCAAAGAAATTAGTAGCCCTCTCATACACTAAAAGGGCTGAAAAAGAAGTAAGGGAAACATTACCCTTTATAATAGTTACAAGTAGCATTAAATACCTTGGAGTAACTTATAACCAAAGAAGTAACAGATCTAATTGACAAAAACTTTAAATGACTGAAGAACGAAATTGAAGAGGATATCAGAAAATGGAAAGACCTCCCGTACTCCTGGATAGATAGGATCAATATAGTAAAAATGGCAGTCCTACCTAAAGTAATCTATAGATTCAATGCACTTCCCATAAAAATCCCAACACATTTTTTACAGAGCTTGAAAGAACAATACTCAATTTCATTTGAAATAACTGGAAAGCCAGGAATGTCAGAACAATTTTGCTCAACAAAAGAACCTCAGGAGGCATCACGATTTCAGACTTCAAGTTATACTATAGAGCTACAGTAATTAAAAACAGCCTGGTACTAGCATAAAAGTAGACTTATGGATCAATGGAATCGAACTGAAAATCCTGACATTAACCCAAAAACCTATGAACACCTGATCTTTGACAAAGAGTCCCAAAATGTTCAATAGAAATAAGATAGTATCTTTAACAAATGGTGTTGGCATAGCTGGATGGTAGTGTGTAGAAAAATGCAAACAGATTCAAGTCTATCACCCTGCACAAAACTCAAATTCAAGTGGATCAAAGACCTCATAAAAACCCAGCCACATTGAACCTCATAGAAAAGAAAGTGGGAAATGCCCTCCAATGCATTGGCACAGGTGACTACTTCCTAAATATAACACCAGTAGTACAGACACTAAGAATAATAATCAATAGGTGAGACCTCCTGAAACTGAGAAACTCTGTAAAGCCAAGGACACAGTCAAAAGACAAAATGACAGCATACAGAATGGGAAAAGATTTTCACCAACCCTACAAGTGATAAAGGATTGATCTCTAAAATATATAGAGAACTCAAGAAACTAGAGCCCAAAACCTTGAATAACCCAATCAAAAAATGTGGTTCAGAACTAAAAAGGGAATTCTCAACAGAAGAATTATAAATGGCTGAAAGGCACTTGAAAAAGTGCTCAACATTTTTAGCTATCAGAGAAATGGAAATCAAAACAACTTTGAGTTACCACCTTATACCTGTCAGAACAGCTAAGATTAAAGACACAGAGAACAGCCTATGCTGGAGAGGTTTCAGAGTAAAGGGAACACTCCTCCATTGTTGGTGGGAGTGTAAGCTTGTTCAGTCACTCTGGAAATCAATATGGAGGTTTCTCAGAAAACTGGGAATCAGTCTCCACAAGGATCCAACAATACCACAATTGGGCATATACCTTATCGATTCACATTTGCACCCCAAAAGCATTAGCTCAACAATGTTCATAACAGCATTATTTGTAATAACAAGAACCTGGAAACAACCTAGATGCCCCTCAACTGAAGAATGGATTAACAAACTGTGGTACATCTACACAATGGAGTACTATTCAGCAGTAAGAAAAAAAGGTATCTTAAAATTTGCAGGCAAATGGATGGATATGGAGAATATCCTCCTGAGGGAGGTATCACAAACCGAGAAAGATAAGCAGGGGATATACTAATTCATTAGTAGATTTTAAACAAAAAGCAAAGCATTTCCAAGCTGCAAACTACAACCACTGAACAGCTTGGGATCTGAAACACCTTGGACTGACACCTTGGAGCCCATTTTCTCCAGAAGAACACCTGACCTAGTCTTTATGTTGGGATGAGGAAAGCAGATATGTCTGGAGTGGATGCTGAAGTGAGCCACTGTGGGACGTTGGGACCCTCTGCCCTTGCTGGTGAGGAGATAAGGTGATGGGGAAAAGAGAGTGTGACTGGGAGGTGAGGGAGGGAGTAGGGAGCTTAATCAAGGGTATACATTGATAAAAATTGAGACTTTACTTACAATAATAAATAAAAGAAAAAAGAAAAGAAAGTTCTTTTTTCTATGTAAAAATATAAAAGACACTAAATATTACAGAATATAAAGAAATAATATTAAAGTCTGTAAGGCAAAAAGGCCAAGGAACATATAAGGCAGACTTATCAGAATTATACCTGACTTGTATAGAAACAGAAGCAGTCATTGAAAGTCTTCCAGCCCAAAACAAAACAAAAAAGCCAATGGCCAGACAATTTAACAGTTTTACAACCAAATTCTACAAGACTTTCAAAGAAGAGTTAATACCAATATGCCTCAAAATATTCCACAAAATAGAATATAAAGAACATTGCCTAATTCTCAGTCCTCATAAACAAACCACACAAAAACTCAATAAAGAGAATTACAGAAAATCTTCTCTCATGAATAGTGATGCAAAAAATACTCAATAAAATACTGGCTAATTGAATCTAATAACACACCAAAAAGTATCATATACCATGATGACATTGTCTTCATTCCAGAGATTCAGAAAATAGTTCAACATATGAAAATTTTCAATGTAATCCACCACATAAACACACTGAAAGAAAAAAACAGATGATCATTCATTAGATGATGAGTAAAACCTTTGACAAAGTCCAACACCCTTTCATGATAAAAATCTTAGAGAGATAAGGGATACTGGGGACATACCCAAACATAATAAAAATAACATACATAAATCTAATAGGCATCAAATTAAATGGAGAAAGATTCAAAGCCATTTCACTAAAATAATCAGTAAGACAAAGCTCTTCACTCTCTCCATATCTATTTACTACTGTAGTTCTAGCTAGAGGAATAAGAAAGCTGAAAGGGAGCAAGAGGATAAAACTGGAAAGGAAGAAGTCAAGAATCATTATTTGTAGATAATATTATACCATAAAAAAGTGACACCAAAAATTCTACCAGGAAATACCTACAGTAAAGTGGCTGAATACAATATTAACTCAAAAAAAATCAGTAGCCCTCCTATATACAAAGAATAAATGGGCTGAGGAAGAAATCAGGGAAACAATACCCTTCCCAGTAACTAAAATAATATAAAATAACTGATGTAATTTTTATCAAGCAAAGGAAAGAAATATATGAAAAAAATTTGAAGTCTTTTAGGAAAGAAATTGGAGAAATATCAGCAGATGGAAAGCTCTCCCAGGTTCATGGATTAGTAATACTAACATAGTAAACATGTTCTTTCAATGTCTGTGAAAAATTGTGTTGGGATTTTGATGGGGATTACATTAAATCTGTAGATTTCTTTTGGTAAGATTGATATTTTTACTGTGTTGATTCTATCTATCCAGGAGCATGGGAGGTCTTTCTATTTTCTGATATCTACTTTAATTTCTTTCTTTAATGATTTAAAGTTCTTGTCATGCAGGTCTGTCACTTCTTTGGTTAGAGTCACCCCCAAGATATTTCATGCTATTTGCAGATATTGTAAAGGGTGATGCTTCTCTGATTTCTTTTTCAGCTCTTTTATTATTTGAGTATAGGAGGGCTATTGATTTTTAAATCTTGCATTGCTGAATGTATTTATCAGCTATAGAAGTTCCCTGGTAGAATTTTGGGTGTTACTTATGTATACTATCATATTATCTGCAAATAGTGATAGTTTGACTTCTTTCTTTTCAATTTGTATCTCCTTAATCTCCTTTTGTTCTCTTATTGCTTTAGCTAAGACTTTGAGATTCCATATTGAGTAGATATGGGGAGAGAAAAGCTCCTGGTATAGCTGGAGAGAGAGAGAGAGAGAGAGAGAGAGAGAGAGAGAGAGAGAGAGAGAGAGAATATATACAAAGGGATCAGAATCATGAGGAGGAAACCCACAGGGATGGCTGATCTGAGCTATTGAGAGCTCACTGACTCTGACTCTGAAATAACTGCATAACTGCTGAGCAACTTTCATATAACTTCAGAGGAACTAAACCCTCTGAAGGTAAATAACAGTAAAATGGCATGAGAAGTTTTTGGAGACTCTTAGAGTAGGACCAGTGTTTATTCCTGTTGCATGAACTGGCTTCTCAGAGCCCATTCCCTACAGAAGAACATCTTACTCAGCCTTGATACTGGGATGAGGGACTCAGACCTACTTCAACTGGATGTGCCAGACCAAACTGACTCACCTTGGGATTCCTTGTCCTCCCTGGGGAATGAATGGGGGAATAGGGTGGAGAGAAGATGGAAGGAAGAGGGAGCAATGGCAGATAAGGAAAAAAAACATTTTTTAAAAAGAAAGAAAAGTAAGATGATGAGCAATAAGAGGAGATATCCAACACCAACATCAGGCTTCCACATGCACAAACACAGATTAGTGGACATACATACAGGGATAGTGGAAGGGCTTGGAGGAGGAGAAGAGGAGAGAGGAAAATGGAAAGGAGAGGAATAGGAAGAAGAAAAAAGAAGAATGTTATGAATGTTACTTTAAGATGTGTTACATTTGTTTATGCTGTGGAACATTTGTTCAACGATGTAAAGATGTATTACATTCTTTTATGTTGCATTTAACTTCATGATGCCATGTTACTGAGCCTATCTAAAACATCTGATGGCCTAATAAGGAGCTGAATGGCCAATAGCAAGGCAAGTAGAGAAAACAGATAAGAGAAGAAATCTGGGAGGAAAAAAGAAAAAAAGGAGTGAGAGAAGGAGGAATACACTACGGCAGCCATCTAGGCACACAGCCACACAGCCAGCCATAGAGTAAAAGTTAAATTAAGAAATTAAGACTACAGAAGAAAAAGTAGAAGCCCAGAGGCAAAAGGTAGATGGGATAATTTAGGGTTTGTTAGAAACAGGCCAAGTTAAGGCCAAACATTTGTAATTAAAAATAAGCTTCTGTGAATGATTTATTTGGGATCTGACTGGTGAAGTTCACAAAATACTAAAGAGCAAAAGAGCCAAAAAAAAAAAAAAAAAAAACCAACTACAAAGAGGAAGGATGGGGAGGAGAAGAATGAGGAGGAGGAAGAGGAAGAAAAAAAGGAGAAGAAGCATAGTAAAAAATGGCAATCTTACCTAAAGCAATATATAGATTCAGTGCAATTCTCATCAAAATTCCAACACAATTCTTTACAGCTCATAAAAGAACAATACTCGACTTTACATGGAAAAACAACAACAACAAAAATGGGATATCTGAAACAATTTTGTACAATAAAGTATCTTCTCTAGGTAATATTCCTCCTGATTTGAAGCTATAATAAAGAAATGTGGTAATAAAAAAGCATGACATTGACATAAAAACAGACAAGTGGATCAATGGAATTGAATCAAAGATTCAGACAAATCCACACATATACACACACCTGATTTCCAATAAATAAGCCAAAATTACACAATGGAAAAAATGAAAAACTTCAAAAAAACAGTGTTAGTCTAACTAGATGTCACCTTACAGAAGAATGCAAATAGATCCATATCTGTCACCCTTCATAAAACTCAATTTCAAGTGAACATAATACCAGACACACTGAACCAATAACACAGGCACTAAAATAAACAATTAATAAATGGGACCTCATGAAACTGAGAAACTTCTATAAGGCAAAGGACTCTGTCAATAGGCAACCTACAGAATGGAAAAAGATTTTCACCAACCCTACATCTGACAGAGAGCTGATTTCCAAAATATATAGAGAACTCAATAACTAGAGCATCAAAACACCAAATAACCTTATTAAAAAATGAGGTACAGATCAAAACAAAGAAGTCTCAAAAGAAGAATCTCAAATAGCTGTGAAACATTTAAAGAAATGTCCAGCATCCTTAATTATCGGGGTAATGCCAAAAAAAAGAATTCTGAGAATTCTTCCACTTGTTGGATTGGCTAAGATCTATAACGGGAGTGACGGCTCATGCTGAAGAAAAGTATGGAGCACAGGGAACACTCTTTCATTGATGTGGAAGTGCAAACTTGAACAACCATCTTGGAAATCAATATAGCAGTGACTAAGTAGAAACTTGATACAAGAGAAACTCTCAGGAATCTATGAGATTTACCCCACCTAAAATTCCTAATAGCAGTTAATACATACCATGAATTGGCCATCCTCTGTGACCAGGCAAGACTTGTACTGAAGAACATCAACCCAATCACAAAAGCTTGACCCACAGTCTGTTCTGCCTATGGGATGACACTGAGCTTATGGTAGCACAGAAATTGAAGGAGTGGCCAATCAATGACTGATCCAACCTGAGACTTGGGCTGCAAGAGTTAGCCCATCCTTGACACTGCTAGGAGTGCCAGAACCCATAGATTGCATGGACCACATACCTAGGACAGAACCCAACATGTCTGGAGAAAAAAAATGTTGTGATGCCTAATGATACTCTATATACTCATGGATTGGTGCCTAGCCCAATTGTCATCAGAGAAGCTTCATCCAGCAGCTGATAGAAACAGATGCATAGACCCTCAGGCCAAGTTCAGGGAATCCTGTGAAAGAGAGGGAGGAAGAATTGTATAAACCATGGAGGTCAAGAAAACCTACATAACCAACTAAGCTTGTCTCATAGGAACTCTCTGAGTGGTCAGCCAGGGAACTTACATGAGACTGGTTCTATATGCCCTCTGCATATAGAGAGACAATTGTGTAGCTTGGTCTTCTTGTGAGACTCCTAACAGTGGGAGCAGGGGCTGTCTCTGACTCTTTTGCTGGCTTTGGGAGCCCTATTCCACATACTGATTTAAATCATCTTCTAACTCAAATTTAACAGAAGCTTCATCCCCCCGCCTGACTTCTCTAGCATAAATAAAATTAATACCTGCAACCTCATAAATTTTGCAGTTGAAGAGAAAGATTTGATCATTATCAATCATGCAGGACAAGAGTAATCCATGGAGCCTGACCACATAACCTTCACTGCCCTTGAGGCACAGCATCATGGACACTTGATAGGGTTGATGTCACATAAGCTTGGGAATTTTTTGTAGCTTAATGAACCACTGCAGATGCTTTTGTAGGACATACTTAAGAGGGTAAGAAGTTTTCCAGGAGAAATAGAGAAGTGACTTTGGCTCATGAACCCAAACTCTGCCTGATGCTTCAGTTCTCAGAGAACTTTGGAGAAATTCCAGTGGACCTTCTCGTTGTTCTCAACAGGAAGTGGAAGTTTAAAGGGGCAAATGCTTTTTGTGGGAACATAGCCTCCAAATACCTGAGTTTGGGCAGGAAGTGATGTACCCAGGTATTGACTGCACTGTGCAGGCTAGAAAGGTGGGAACAGCATTCATTATTTTTAAAGAAAATGAATTCCTGCTTCACATTTCACATAGAATGCTATATATAAATTGGATATAAAGGTCAAAATTTCAAAGGTTTTAGATAGCAAAGTCAGAATATATTTAGATGACCATGGAAGAGGAAAAGCTTCTTTTAAAAAGAAAGAAAAAAATAAATTGATAAAATTGAGAACTAGTTAGCAAAAGCCTTCCTACATTTGTGTTTGATGGCACATACCCTGTAACCTCAGCATTTGGGAGGCAGAGACAGGTCAGCACAAGTTCAAGGCCAGCATGGGCTATATAATGAAACCCTGTAAAAGCAAGTAAAAACAAAAAAGTTATGGATAAAGGACATGATACAAAAGAAAAGATATATTTGCCATCTTTATCATTAAGAAACAGGGTAGGCAGAAGTTTTTCTCTGTCTCCTCCAACCCCCATGGCCCACAGTCATTTATAAAGTAATCACTCAGAGGCTTAATTAATATTACAAACTGTTTGGTCTATGGACCAGATTTATTGCCAATTAGTTCTTTCAACCTAAATCCTTGTTCCATTACATCTTGCTTCTGTGTCGGTTCTCAGTATCTCCCTGACACTGCCTTTCTGCTTCCTGTATCTCTCTTAGATTTCCTGCCTGGCTTATATCCTGTCTTGCCATAGGTCAAAGCAGCTTCTTTATTAACAATGGTGGCAACACATATTTACAACCACAACCACAGAAAGACCATTCTGTAGCAACACAGTAGCTACAAATAACTTTTAAAATATTTTTACATGAACTTAATGAGTGAACTTAAGAGTGAACATAAAACTTTTGATGCATAAAAGCAGAAAATAATGTTCAGTTTTATCACTATTAAAACAAAATTTAAAAAGCATAATGAAATATAATAATTTTGATTCTCATGTGCAGGTTTCTCATAGGAAAAATACATGATAATATTGCTGAGGACATGAAACTGTCATGCAGGTATATCTTCTGAGCCAAACCATGGCCATCATCTGGAGTCTGGCTGGGCCTGCTGACCAATGGCTATCACAGAGGTGCTTATTAATTTTTGACATTCCTTGTTGGAGAGATGAGGAAGGTCATGGTATCCTCTCCTGAGTATCCAGCTGTCACTCCTAATCTGTTTGTCTCCAATTCTTACCTGATTGCATGTGGTCTTTTTGTCTTTGTAAGGTTATGAGTAGAAATAACTCCATCTACTCAGTCATGGGGAGTCATCATTCATGTAGGTGCTGTCTTTGCAATGTCTTAAAGTCACCCATGTTCCTAACTATAGCCCCTCACCCACCCACTGCTCTGGAAGTATGCCCAATCAACTCATTGTTTTCTTTGTTCAAAGTTTAAAAAATGAACTTTGGTATGAACACCTTGTTCTATTATTGGGACCATAGGAGGAGGGGCAGACTTTGTTTATGCCTCTCAAAGAGAAGAACCTTAACAACAGAAAAAGCAAATATTTGCATTTTGACAGTGAAGACTTGGATCAGAACAACCATTATGAAAACAAATTTAACATGCTGTAGTAAATAGGACATTGTTCCTAGCCTCACAAGTTTAAAGTAAGTCAGAGGGAACAAAAAGAGTCATGTACAAGAATGTTGGCAGCAGCATTTAATTACTGAAGTCAAGTATTTTTAACTTATAAAACCCATGGTTTCATGCAATAATATCAACAGCCTGGAACAATAAATGATGTACAATATATCTAATGCCATTATGAACAAAAGCTGTTCTCTATCAATCAATAGGTATATTTCACACAACTGATCAGGTCCAAAACAAACAAAACCATAGAATTCTGACAGTATTGAGTTTATAAACCTATGTCTATGAAGAAATGTAAGTATTCTTTAGGAATATATTAATTAAAAAAAAAACAAGAGTTGAAGAAATGATTTAGTAATTTGGAATATATGCTTCCCACCCAGGGGATCTGAGTTCAGTTCACAGCACCAATGTTGAGCAGTTCAACTACCTATGACTCCAGCTTCAAGTGATCTAAAGTTGTCTTCTACCTATACTCATGTGATGGACACACAGACACAAACATAATAAATATTTTAAATAAACAAAAACAAGCATAAATTCACAATTACTTTTATCTGGGACAAGGTTATTTTACAGTCATTGCTAATACTTCATTTTTTATGCTGATCACTGGGACATTTTGATTATTTATGCCTGTGTATGTGCTTTTCTTTTTTTTTTACATGTCTGAGATGTTTTATAGTCAGTAATTGATAAAGCAGGGAATTGAGGCTAACAGTGCTGGCTTTTGTTGGCAATTGTTGGAATTAAAAGATGGGGAGAGAAAAAAAAAGTAGAAAATGAAACATTCACAAGTCTCTTCTTTTAGAAGAAATGTTTACATATGTTACTTTGCCGAAAATACAAGGGTGACTTCAGAACACCCAGGGTAGTTGGTACTTTGAGTGGATAAGGATATAGGCATGTGGGATGCTTCGTGCCAGTTTGAACACATTAAGGAAATTAAGCAGCGCTCCACCTTCAGCCCATGTGAGCAGGTGCAACTATTGCAATAAGCAGAGTCTAGGATATAGAAAGGCAGCATAAGGAAGGTTCTCTCACTCTAAAAGTGCATCTGCCTTTCTTCCAGTACTCACAGATCTGCTTCACCTGGTTCGGACCCCAGGACTTCTCCAGTACCTCCAAGAAGTACTCAGTCTTCATAGTTCTCAGTCCTTCAACCTTAAGGTGAGAAGTACTGCATCATCAAAATCATCAGCTCCTCTGCTCCTCAAACCTTTGGACCTGGACTCAAAAAACTCATCAGCTTTTGAGGTTCTTCACCTGGTGGGTAGTAGGACTTGAGACTTCACTCTCCATAATTCGATAAGCCAATTCTTTCTCGTCTCTCTCCCTTTTTCCCCACCCTCTCTTCCCCTCTCTCCCCCTGTTCTCCCCCATTCTCCTCCTTCCCTCCCTCTCTTCACCACTGTTTCTGTTTCTTTAGGGAGCCCTGGCTTATTGCAAAATATACACTAGCAAGATATTATATAAAAGATTAATATTTATTTACCAAGAGAAACAATAAAATTAATTTAAAATGCTAATAAGTTAACAATAACTATTAAGAAGATAAAAAGCATAAACATGACTTATCAAGGTTGATAATGCAAATAAGATTGCTACACATATATTTACTTTGTGTTCAGCTTTCCCTCTGAATTTTTTTTCCATCCATGTATATCCTTATTCATGGTCCCTTATATAAACACCTACTGATATTATTTGAACCTTAAGACAACTTTTGGAGAGTGGAAATGTCTCACAATGGATGGTTCAATCCCCTCTCTGCTCCAAGGACACAGGAACAAATAGGAAGAAAGGTCAGTGTCCTGGCATCTCAATGGGTCTGTCCATGCCCCATTTAGGCTCTCTGTACTCTAGAGACATGCCTCTAAGTTTTCCCAAATAATATCTGAATCCCAGTACATTGGCTAGCACATGAAAGGAAAAAGAACTAGAATGAAGTTTGACCATCACTGGGGGAGTGGATGCTGTGCATCCTCTTATAACTATAGGGGCAAGGCAAAGATCCCTGCAGATCCACACAGGATGGAGAAGGTAAAGAATCCAAAACAGTACTGCTCTAATGCTCATTCTTCTCTTATGAATTAGGTCCATTATCTGTTGAAGTTGATGATTAAAACAACTTGTAATGACACCTGAGGATCCTGGCAGACTGGTGAAACAATTATGGCAAGTCTGTGAAAAGAGAATTATGACAATCACCCAGAAGAGCTTGGTGGAGCTAAACCATGAATATTTCATCATACCTATTTATTCCTCCTCTACAGGCATGTTCAAACTTCTTGGGAGTAAGAGCAAAGAGACAGTTTGAAATGAGATTAAGTTTGTGTTTCTTACAAGGCCTACAGGAGGCACACCTGGGTTCATGTAGGTATATTGACGAGCCTTGCAGTTTAAGCACTCACAGGTTCAGGAGTGAAGACGAGAAAGGATAAAAAATAAAAAAT
Source organism: Sigmodon hispidus (assembly GCA_004025045.1). Taxonomy (NCBI): domain Eukaryota; kingdom Metazoa; phylum Chordata; class Mammalia; order Rodentia; family Cricetidae; genus Sigmodon; species Sigmodon hispidus. The sequence goes on along the minus strand of PVIH01023710.1, from coordinate 4,399 downwards.
TCGCATTAAAAATGTTGTGACATTGATATAGTTAGAAAAACTGACATGGCGAAAAGGTGGATTAAGAGAAATGTGTTAATAGCAATGTATTACAGTTTGTGAATCTATAACAGAAAATGTGATGCACTGAAAGTCCCAGGAAGAAGTGTTCTCTCTCTCTCTCTCTCTCTCTCTCTCTCTCTCTCTCTCTCTGTGTGTGTGTGTGTGTGTGTGTGTGTGTGTGTGTGTTTGCGCGCGCACGCACGCATGAAAGGATTTAGTTTTATAGACCTGCAACTGAGATCAGAAAACTGTGATAGAACTTTAACAGTGCCTGCATTGACATTGATATTGGCTAGAAAAATGACTAGAAAAGGCTTGGAATGAGAATGTCCTTGACAAGCACAGCAGAGCCCTGGGTGTGAGAAAACTGTGTCAAGGTCAATGATAGACCATGTGAATGGATGAGCAAAAACACTGCTTAACTGAAGTTGTGCATGATGGATAAGAAATATATGTGTATAGGATAAAGAATATGTCAAGTCCTAGCTCCCTAACATTTCTAATTATGGCCACACAAGCCTCTGTCCTTCATCATCGTTTCCAATTTTCAAACTGGTTACCATCATTGACATTTTTCCCCCGAATTACCTTTGCATCTGTGCCAACCTCACTGCCAGTACTTAATTACAATGCCCTATGATTCTGGGGTATGTCTGCCTAATCTACTACATGGATTTTGCTTTGTTTAGAAAACCTTTAATGTCTACATGTATGCTGATAGGGCCTAGCATAGTTCTCAGAGTGTAAAAGTGTATGTATTAACTAAATAGTGGGAAGTTTTGGAAGCATGTTAACAAATAGAAAGGAGTTTAAAAATGTTTATTTCTATTGCTATGTATATTTCTTGTATGTGTTAGTACAAAAGAAAGAAAGAAACGCTGGAGAACCTAGGTAAGTTTGGGGCAAGGAAGCCATTCAGTTTGACACACAGACACTAGATAGTAAAGAAGCACATTCAAAAGGAGAAAAATGGCAATCTCTCTGTTGATCACACTGTAGGGGAAGTATTGCTATAGTTCTCACTGTATAGTATGAAGATGATGGCCATTCAGACAACAACTACGAACTTCTTCATTAAAGCCATAATCCACACTCTCAAGTGTCATTGTTTATGAGATCATTAAAGCAAGGCTTGCTTACAATGTTGGAAATTAGTGTTCTCTGGTATTTCTTGTGCCTTTAGACATGGGTTTAAGGCACCCTAAAGACTTCAGAGTATGAAGGGAAATGAGTAACAGGCATCTCAGGCAGGATTCTAGAGAAAGTTGGATTTTGACACCATGCTAATGAAGAATGATGGTATGTTTTCTGAGATTAATTTTGATTTCAGTTTATTTCATACGTATGAGTGTTTTGCCCGCATGTATGTCAATGTACCTGTGTGTGTATGTGTGTGTGTAGTGTTTATAGAAGCAAGAAGAGGGCATCAGATCCCCTAGAACTAGGGTTATAGATGGTTATGAGGCACCATGTGTGCTCTGGGAATCATTCATCCTCTGGAAAGCAATCCAGTGCTCTTCACAGCTGAGCCGTCTTTTCAGCCCTCATGAGATAGCTTATAAAATGCATTTGTGTTGTAATATTTAGTGTACTGCTTACTTTGAATCTCAAAATCCGCTAAATGTTTTAAATTAGTCTAATGGTGTTTTGACTTTAGATTTATTGGGTTACATCTTTATCAACAACACAGATGAGGGCTTGAAAGCATAAGGTTTGCTCTTAGTTCTCTATAACATGTCTCCTGGAACAGTCTGTTCCCTGTAAATGAACTTGCAGGAAGGCATACCCAAAGAGACAATACATAATATAATGGTAAATCTGATGTGTAATGTGTAAACTGTCAAGTGCTTCATAGTGTCATGACATTAATGCACTGGATATACCAGAAGATTTATTTTTTAATTTATTCTTTATATACATACATACATACATTCATCCATACATATAACATCCAGACTACAGATTCCTCTTCCCCCTTTTCCTCCCAGTCTACCACTCCACAGCATACACTCCTCCTCTGTTTCCCTTCAGAAAAAGGAAGACCTCCCAGGAACATCAACAAAACATAACATATCAAGTTACAACAAGACTGGACACACCCCCTCACATTAAGGCTGGACAAGACAGTCCAGTCGGGTGAAAGAGGTCCAGAAAGCTGTCAGAAGAGTCAGATACTTCCAGCCCTCACAGTTAGGAGTTCCACAAGAATCTCAAGTTAAACAACCATAGCATATTTGCAGAGGGCATAGGTCAGACCCTTTCAGGCTCCCTGGTTGTCAGTTCAGTCTCTAGGAGCCTCTATGAACACCGTTGATACTGTGGGTTTTCCTGTGGTGTCCTTGACCCCTCTGGCTCCTACAATCTACCCTCTTCCTCAGGATACCACCAGGTCCGCCTAATATTTGTCTGTGGAACTCTGTATCTGCTCCCTTCAGTTGCTAGATGAAGCCTCTCTGATGCTTATGCTAGGCTTAGGTTTCTGAGTATAGCAGAATATCATTAGGAATCACTTCACTGACTATTTTCTGGTCATGTTTGGTTCTATCCTAGGTCTCTGGACCACCCAAACTCTGGTTTCTGGCCATGCAGGCAGCGTGGCTTTCCCTCATGGCATGGGTCTAAAGCTGGACCAGTCGTTGGTTAATCACTCTTACAAATTCTACGCCATATTTACCCCAGCACATCTTGTAGGTAGGACAAATTGTACATCTAAAGTTTTGTGGCTGGATTGGAATCCCAGTCCTCCACTGGAAGCCTTGCCTGGTTACACAAGAAGGCCCATTCAGTCTCCCTATTCACCATTACTAGGAGTCTTTGTTAGGGTTACCTTCATGGATTCCTACAAATGTCTATTACACTGGATTCAACCTCACCCTCAAAATGCCTCTCAGCACTCTCTCTTTCCCCACTCATCCACCTGATTTCTTCTATTCCCATCCCCACTTCCCTCCAGTGCACCTGAGAAATCTATTCTCTTTCACCTTCTCAAAGAGATCCATATGTCCTGCTTGAGCCCTCCTTATTATTTAGCCTCTCTGGGTCTGTGAATTGTAGCACAATTATCTTTTATATTAGAGTCAACGTCCACTTGTGAGCACACACACCATGTTTGTCTTTTTGGGTTATCTCACTCAGGATGTTTTTTGTTTGTTTGTTTTGTTTATTGGTTCTATCCATCTGCCTGCAAATTTCATGATGTCATTTTTATTAACATTATTCAAATAGTACTGCCTTGTATAAGTGTAAACATACCACATTTTCTTCATTCTTCAGGTGAGGGACATTTAGGTGGTAGTTATTATAAATAAAGCTGCTATGACCATCGTTGAGCATATGTCCTTATGGTAGGATAGATCATCCTTTGGGTATATGCCCAGGAATGGGATATCTGGGCCCAGGAATGGGTAGATTGGTTCCCATTCTTTTGAGAACCCCCCTATTGATTTCCAAAGTGCTGTACAAATTGACATTCCCACCAGCAATGGAGGAGTATTGCCCTTGTTCCATATCCTTTCCAGCATGAGCTGTTTCTTGAGTTTTTAAATCATAGCCATTCTGATAGATGTAAGATGAAATCTTAGAATCGTTTTCATTCATATTTCCCTGATGGCTAAAGATGCTGAACATTTCTACACATAGCCATTTAAGATTTCTCTATTGAGAACTCTTCTGTTTAGTTATGTCCTCCATTTTTAACTGGATTATTTGTTTTATATCTATTTTATTTAATTCTTCATCTATTTTTAAATATTAGCCCTCTATCAAATATGAAGTTGGTAAAATTCTTCCCATTTTATAGGCTGCCCTTTTGTCCTATTGATGGTGTCCTTTGCATTACAGAAGCTTTTCAGTCTCTTGAGGTTCATTTATTAATTATTGATCCTAGTGCCTGTGATGTTGGTGTTCTGTTTAGGATGTTTGCCAATGTGTTCAAGTCTACTTTCCACTGTTTCTATCATGTTCAGTATATCTGGGTTTATTTTGAGGTCTTTGATCCACTTGGCTTTGAGGGTTTTTTTCCTTCTTTATTTTGTATTTATCAAAAAAAACAGTAAAAAGAATTTAAAAATGCAGTAGAGTTAACAATAACTATACAGAGGATAATAATCATAGCATGGCTTATCAAGGGTGGAAATGCAAATAAGATTGCTACACATGTATTTTCTTTGTGTTCAGCTTTCCCTCTGAATTTTTTTTCCATCCCTGTATATCCTTATTGAAGGTCTCTTCCCCCTCCCACCACATCTGATCATTTTTCTTCTCTGCAACTCCCCATCCCCTCCCTTGGCAGGGAGCAGACAGTCCTATGGTCACACTGGCCCAATAATGCTTGGATCAGTCTTCACTCCCGGCCAAA
>PVIH01023709.1:0-24262 GCA_004025045.1 Sigmodon hispidus | reverse complement strand
ACAGCAAAGCATTAATGCCCAAATAAAAGGAGGCCTCATGGTAGTGAACCAGAGGATTGATTTGGTCCAAGAACAGATTGATGTTCTTTGGCAACTTGTACAGCTTGGATGTGAATGGAAATATTCAGGACTATGTGTGACTAGTATTCAGTATGAGGATTTCACCCATGCAGCAGATTTGTCTAAACAACTGTCCAGTAATCTTATAGGTAATTGGACCGGAAAGTTCAAGATGATGATTGAGGACCTAAGGATGTCCATTGTGGCGATGAACTCCACGAGGATGGATGCCGGACTAGCTGAAGGGCTGACTTCGTGGTTCGCTGCCGCCATGGATCCTCTGAAAGAGTGGGCTGGAACAGGTGCAGCCAGTGGACTCATAGTTCTAACACTCTTGCTATGCTTGTGGTGCATTTGCCGTATTAGGGTTTCACAAAGACGGAGCACGGCGATGTTGATTCAAGCTTTCTCAGCTTTAGAAGCTGGTCAATCTCCTCAAGTGTGGCTTGCCGCCTTGAGAACTAAATGATTAGTTCCCCATAGCAGAGACACAGGTTGCGACACTAAGTCGTGCAGTCAAACTACCTAGCTATGTTTTTAGGAGTTTGAGAGGAGCACGTCCATTTGCATGTGGGTATTGCCCTAAACCTCCCACCTCTGCGAAAACTAGGGTATGGATGGGTCCTGGGATGTCTAGGGGGATGCCTCAACGATACTCTTAGGATTATGTTCCAGTTGCACAGCAGAGAATGAACCACTGCCCTACCTGTGTCTTATTAAAACAAAAAGGGGGAGCTGTTGGGAGCTGCCGCACCTTAAAGATGGTGCTGGCTCCTGTTCCCCGCCTTCCTGATGGCGAATGCTTCTAGTAATAATTAACTCCATCCATGGGATGTGCTGAATTGACTAGCTTGTTCTGTGTGCGTGGCCCTATGGTGAAGGCCCACGCGGCATTAGCTGAGTGAAGGACTTGAGCTTAAAACTGGCTGCACAGGTTGGGAGAGGAGGAAGAACTACTGCAAGGGGCTACTACTGCAAGAAGTATCTGTAACAATAAAGGACCTGGTCAATTACCACAGAAGAATCCTGGTGCTGTGTCTTTTCCTGCTGGACAGGATTGGGCACGGTGCATACATTGTACCTGAGAAATTTGATCTTATTCTTTAGGCAAGACATTATTACTAAACTATGAAGATTATTTATAATTGAGAAGTTTTGTTTCTAACACCCCTATTCCCCTCTGATGCTGAACAGATTTGTGCTGGATATAGAATTTGGGAAAAATTGTTTGTTTTAATAAACTAGGCCTGAAGAGATATATTCTTGCAGAAAGTATCTGGGGCACCAGCAGCTCACCTTCACTCAAATTCAGTAGCTGAAATCACAGAGAGCTAAGGTTCAGTACAATTCCTTGGAGGATCTGACACAGAGGAGTTAACAATTCCTGCCTTCTGGTTGCTGGGATCCTAGTTTAAAGTTAGGATTATCTTTTTGCTTTTCTAGCTCGGAAAAATTTTGACACCCCTCTCCCAATTATTTAGGCCTTAATATCTGGCTCTCAACTGTAAGAGAGAGAGAGAGAGAGAGAGAGAGAGAGAGAGAGAGAGAGAGAGAGAGAGAGAGAGAGAGAGAGAATGGCCTTTTATCAGCCTGGGCTCATTCTTAGTGTTAGGTCTGTATTAATTTCAAGCTAATTGTTTTTGTCATTGTTGTTTTATATAGTTCTTTTACTCTGTGTTGTGTTGTAATGTGTGTATATGTATATGTTTGCTTGTGGGTGTGTGCATGAGAGTGCAGTTGCCTATGGAGGCCAGAAAAGTCTGTCTTTTTGTACTGGAGTTACAAGGGCCTTTAGTTTTTTGATGTGAATGGTGGGAACCAAACTTCAGTCTTCTTCAAAAGTATCATTCATTCTTAACTTTGTGAAGTATGTGAAGCTAACCTAACACCATGACTGATGGTCTAGAAATCAAATTCTTTTGACAATCTTTTTTTATTGTCTACTCTCAACCATCACACTTAGAAGCAACAAAACAGGGGGGTTGATGGGTGTTTTTTGTTTGTATTTCAAAACAAAACATTGTTAGGGTCTCATTTTTATAACAAATATGATTTTTTTGAGATAATTCAGTTCTTAGTAATGATCAAATATTACTTTAATTTGACAAAAAATACTATTTTAAGAAATTAAAATTAAGTACTGATAGAACTTGTAAATTTCAAAAGCCATGGTCAATGAAATAAGCCACACTTAAAAGATATGCATCATCATATTTTATAATGTTTTAAGGATACAAATACAGTAACAGAATGTATTTAGGGGTTTATAAGTGGAGAAGTTGTATTTTTTTTTGTTTGTTTCTACCAGGCCTTTCTTTGTATTCTTTTCTATGAGATATTTTTAATTTAAGAAGGTTTTTTTTTCCTTACTCACCACTGTTTCCTTTCCCTCCCCTCCTTCCTGCCCTTCCTCAGCCTTCCTCACCCAACTCTGCCATCAGTTCCCCAGAAATGGCAAGGAATTCCAAGGTGAGTCAGTTAGGTCTGCCATATAAAGTTGAAGTAGGTCCTAGTTCCTCCCCCTAGTATTAAGGCTGAGTTAGGTGTTCCTCTGTAGGGAATGGGCTCCTAGACATGAGTTCATGCACCAGGAATAAACTCTGGTCCTAAGATAAGAGACTCCACAAACTGCCAAAGCTTTTCCATTGTTGTCTATTAGAAGGGTCTAGTTCCTTTCAGTGAAGGCTCCTCAGTTATGATTTCAGACACAGTGAACTTCCAGTAGCTCAGGTCAGCCATCTCTGTGGGTTTCTTCCTCATGATCGTGATCCCTTTGCTCATATACTCTCCCTCTCCTCTCTCTCTCTACTGCTGGACCAGGAGCTCGACCTGGTGCTTAGTTATTCATCTCTGTTTCTGCATCCATCCGTTGCTGGATAAAGGTTCTATAATGACAATTAGCATAGTCATTCATTTGATTATAGGGGAAGTCCTGTTTAGGCACCCTCTCTACTATTGCTTGTTGTCCTAGCCTGGGACACCTTGTGGTTTCTTAGATGTTTCCCTAGTACCAGGTTTTTCTCTGTAACTGCACAATGGCTCCCTCTGTCAAAATATCTATTTCTTTGTTCTTCCTCTCTGTTGCTCCTCCCACTCAACCATCTCCTACTCTCATGGTTTGTTCCCACCTCCCCATACACATTCCCCATTATGATCCCAACTTACTCATGAGATCTTCTTTATTTCCCCTTCCTAGGGGGATCCCTGGATGTCGCTCAAGTTTCTCCTGTTACCTAGCTGTTCAGAGGTTGTGTTTTGCAGCCTGGTTATTCTTGGCTTTATGTCTAAAATATGCTTATAACTGAGTACATACCATGTATATTTTTGTAGGTCTGTGTTACCTTTCCGGGAATAATACACTTCAAATCCATCCATTTGCCTGCAAATTTTAGGATGCTTTTATTTTTTTCCTGTGGAGTAGTACTCCATTGTGTAAATGCAATACCACTTCTGGGTGTATACCCTAAAGACACACAATCGCACTCCAAAGGCATTAGCTCAACTATGCTCATAGAAGCATTATTTGTAATAGAAAGAACCTGGAAACAACCTTGATGCCCCTCAACTGAAGAACGGATTAACAAACTGTGGTACATCTACACAATGGAGTACTACTCAGCAATAAGAAAAAATTATATCCTAACATTTGCAGGCAAATGGATGGATTTGGAGAATATCCTCCTGAGTGAGGTATCACAAACCCAGAAACATAAGCAGGGGATGTACTCACTCATTAGTGGACTCTAAACAAAAAAGAAAAAGCAAAGCATGCCCAAGCTGCAAACCACAACCACTGAAAAGCTTGGGATCTGAAACATCTTGGATCCCACTCCTCGTAGAGGAACACCTGACTCAGTCTCGATGTTGGGGGAAGAAAACTGGATCTGCCATGGGTGGAGACTGAACTGAGCAATATTGGGACCTTGGGCCCTTGAGACGTACTGCTCATGCTGAGGAGGAGATGGGGAGTTGTGGAGAAGAGAGAATGACCTGGTGTTGTGGGAGGTGGAAGGGACTTTGAATAAGGATAAATACGGATAGAAAATGTGACTTCTTTATTCATAATAAAAAATTAAAAAAAACCAAAGATATTTCCCACTTTCTTTTCTATCAAGTTCAGTGTAACTGGGTTTACATTAATGTTTTTTATCCACTTGGACTTGAGTTTTGTGCAGGGTAATAGATTTGTATCTATTTGCATTATTTTACCTACTACTATCCAGTTATGACAGCATAATTTATTGAAGATGCTATTATTTTTCATTGTATATTTTGGACTCTTTTTCAAAAATTAGGTGTTCGTATGTGTGTAGGTTAATGCCGGGATCTTAAATTCAATTTTACTGATCACAAGTCTGTTTTCCTGACAGTACCAAGCTGTTTTTATTACTGCAGCTCTGTTGCATAACTTGAAGTCAGGGATGGTGATGCTTCTGGAGTTTTATTATTGAAAAGGATTGTTTTGGCATGCCTTTTTTTGCCATTTGAATTAGTGTATTGTTCTTTTGAGGTCTGTGAAGAATTTGGGGGGTAGATTTTTATGGGGATTGCATTGAATCTATAGATTATTTTTGGTAAGATTTTTTACTATGTAGATTCTACCTATCCAAGAGCATGGAAATCTTTCTCATTTTTGATGTCTTTTATAACTTATTCTTTCAATGACTATCTTTCTCATTTTTGATGTCTTTTATAACTTATTCTTTCAATGACTAAAAGTCTTTGTCATACAGGTCTTTCACTTTTTTGGTTAGAGTTACTCCTAGATATTTGATGTTATTTGCTACTATTTTAAGAGTCATGTTTCCCTTATTTCTTTTTTACCTCTTTTTTTTTATTTTTGTATAGGAGGGCTATTGACCCTTTTAAGTTAATTTTGTATCCTGAAAATGTTTATCAGATGTAGGATTCCCCTGGTATAATTTTTGGGATCACTTATGTATGCTAACATATCATCTGCAAATAATAATAGTTTGATTTCTTCCTTTCCTATTTTTGCCTATGGTCTCCTTTTGTTGTTTTACTGTTCTAGATTAAACTTCCAGAACTATATTGAATAGATATGGAGAGAGCAGACAACCTTGTCTAGTTCCTGATTTTAGAGGGATTGCTTTGAGTTTCTCTCTATTTAGTTTGATGTTGGCTGTCAGCTTGCTATATATTGCCTTTATTATGTTTAGGTATTTCCCCTGCATTCTTGAACTCTCCAGGACTTTTATCATGAATGCATGTTGGATTTTGTCAAAGGCTATTTTAGCATCTAATGGGATGATGGTGTTTTTTTTTGTTTGTTTGTTTTTCGTTTTCTTTCTTTCAGGTTGTTTATATGATGGATGACATTGACAGTTTCCCCTATGTTGAACAATCTCTTTATCTCTGGAATAAAGACTACTTGATCATGGTGGATGACTTTTTTATATGTTCTTGAATTCAACTTGACAGTATTTTATTGAGTATATTTACATCAATGTTCATGAGGGACTTTTGGCTGTAATTCTTTTACTTTATCACATGTTTGTATGACTTGAATATCAGGGTGACTGTAGACTCATAAAAATATTTTGACAAAGTTCTTTTCTTTTGTATTATGTCTAACACTTTGAAGAGTATTGATATTATTTCTGTGAAAGTCTGGGATGTTGTAGTAAGTTTCCTGCCCTGTTTGGTGCTGGAGGTTTGTAACCTGGCACGCGGTGGTGGTTTTTGTCCCCCAAAGAAATGAATCAGAAGCTTATATGACTTCATACTGTTTGGCCCATATCTTAAGCACATTACTAACTAGCTCTTTCATCTTAATTCAACCCATTTCCATTTATCTTCCCACCATGGGGCTCAGCCCATGGCTGAGCCAGTACCTCTACATGTCTGTCTTCTTCAGGGGTCAGATGGAGACTAACTCTGCCCTTCTACCTGCCTGCCTGTGCTGATTCTCCACCCACTTCTATGGTGCTGTGCATAGGCCAAAACAATGCTTTATTTACAGCATACAAAGAACATTATACCACATTTCCTCTTTTCTGTCTAATTAAAAAGGAAGGTTTCAATTTCCATATAGCAAAATTACAACAGAACAGCTCTCAAACAGGAATTACAGTCACAATATCCAGTCTATTTGTATTCACAAAATTAAAGAGAATATTCCATTATCTACCTTATCATTGTGAGTCTAAAGTTTCATATCCAATATACCTTTTAAAGTAAAAAGAACTATACCTATAATTATTAAACCTTCAACCACATCAAAGACCACAGAAGGATATATTATTATGCAAATAAACAGGAAGTGCAAGCAACTTCCAAAATCTAGAAAATGACAGAGATGACCCATGTCTGCCTGGACAGTCACCCAAAGATTCTTTGTAATGTTGGGGCACCTATCTTCAGCCTATATGGCCCAAAGTCACTGGCATACCTTTCATGATGCAGGAAATCTGTCACAGTCCATCAGTCGCTTCTCCTTGTGTTCAGAAGGATGCCTGGCAATTTTTTCTGCAAAGCAGGAACCTGAAGGACCATCTCAGCTTCTTCTTCCAACATGCAGAGGTCACTTTCCTATGGAACCTGCATGTCCAGTTTATACATCATACTATCAAGCAGTCAATACCAGAACAGTTTCTTGTCCAGTGGCTAACTGTTGCCATGAAGTAAATTCCACATGAATTTTTCTTCAATACCCATCATTTTCCTGAAATACATTGGTGCTGCCAGGAACAGACTTGTCTCACTGTCCAGAAAAGTCTAAGTTCTTAAAATAATTTTAAATGCCGTATTCTGCATGACTTTGAAGTGTTTGAAGAATACCTATCTAATTGAAATATATCTTTGCATTCCTACAAAAACCTAACTAACATGATCTGCATTTCTCAATTACACATTAAAATTTTAAATGAGTTACATCAGCATCATACCTTAGTCAAGAGTAGAAAAATACATACAGCATAACAAAATTGACTTTAAATTTATATCAATAAACCAAAATCCACTTATCTTTCCTAAGCATTCCTATATCTTATCTTCCCCCTTTTTTAATATTGACTATGACCATTAACCATTTATAATGAAAACAAACATTAATAAGTAATATTTTGGGGAAATTGGGCATAGTTTTCCTTCTTCTACTGCTTCTTGCTGTTAAAGGAAGTTGATCTCATGGGGTTTTGAAGCTGGTTCATCTCAACTGGCCATCTTGGAAGCTGATTTTCCCATCAGAGAATTTCAGGTGGCCTTGGCAAATGAAACCACATTTTCCTAGAACCAATCCACAGGTTTTGATCTTCTGTGGAGACAAAAGCAGAAACTCTTCCCAAGTAAAATATTCTTATAAACAGATTTTAAAGTCAAGACATCTTTAAAATATAAGTATTGGCTTAACTTAGCAGCCTTAGCAATCAATTGTTTCTCTTCAATTAGCTCATTAAAAGTTAAAAAATTAAAAGCAAACAAAGTAAACACAATCCAGACTCTCTGTTTATTTGCCATCTTTATGTGGCCTTTTTTAAAATCTTTATTTCTATTTCTCTTTCTTAAAGGGCTGTCTTAACCCTTTTTTCTCTCTCTTTGAAGCCTATGCTTATTTTACGTACATTGTTCCCCATTTAGAGGTTTTGAGAGTCTAAATCTGTTTTATTGAGAATTCTTAATCATTTTCCAACCCAAAGAGCTTTTAAAATGTCGGTATCACTTTAATTGCCGACTCCGCCTCTTTTGGAGGCTTTTCAATATGGCTGAGGTGCTTGCTGCATCTCTCTCACTGCCAGCAAACAGAGTGGACTTGGCAAATGCTGCTACCAGAAAAACCGTTTTTAACTCTTTTTCCTTTCTGTTCAGTATAAGCAGAAACCTTAAATCAATAACACTTGTGCCATGCTTTTTGTGAAACATGTGAATTTAAGCTGTGTGCTGCAGATGCGCCATTTTTAAATTCTAGTCTGAACACTGCACCATCTCTGTACCATAAATAAATTCAGATATGCAATTCAGAAAGCCACTTTTGGCTCTGTTTCAGTGATTTAGAATGCTCTTTAAGCTTTTTAAACTTTCTCAGGCTTTATGCAGGTGTTTGGCCCACGTTGGGAAGCCATATGTTGTAGTAGGTTTTCCTGGGGCCTGTTTGGTCCTGAGGTTTTTAATCTGGCATGCAGCAGCAGTTCTTTTCCCCTAAAGAAATGAATTAGAAGCTTATATTACTTCATACTGTTTGGCCCATATCTTAAGCACATTACTAGCTTGCTCTTTCATCTTAATTCAACCCATTTCCTTTTATCTTCCCACCATGTGGCTCAGCCTGTGGTTGAACCAGTACCTCTACATGTCTGTCTTCTTTGGAGGTCAGATGGAGACTGACTAACTCTGCCCTTCTACCTGCCTGCCTGTGCTGATTCTCCACCCACTTCTACGGTGCTGTGCATAGGCCAAAACAGTGCTTTATTTACAGCATACAAAGAACATTCCACCACACTGGGAGAATTCTGCACTGAAGTCATTTGGCCCTTGGATATTTTTTGCTTGGGAGACTTTTAATAACAGCTTCTACTTCCATAGACATTATAGGTCTATTTAGGTCATTTATCTGCTCTTATTTAGTTTTAGTAAGTGGTACCTACCAAATTAGATTTTCTTATTTTGTGGAGTATAGATTTTTGAAGTATTACTTAATGATTCTCTGGACTTCTTTGGTGTTTGTTGTTATGTCTCCTTTTCATTTCTGATTCTGTTAATTTGGATATTTCCAGACTTTTAGTTAGTTTGGATAAGGATTTGTCTATCTTGTTGACTTTCTCAAAGAAACAACTTTTGTTTTATTGATTCTTTGTATCGTTCTCTTTGTTTTGACTTTATTATTTTCAGCCCTGAGTTTGTTTTCTGCTCTCTACTTCTTCTGAGTGAGTTTATTTTTATTTGTTCTAGAGGCTTCAGCTGTGCTATTAAGTCTTTTGTGTGAGATTTCTCCATTTTTTATATAGGGAACTAGTGCAATAATCTTTCCTCTTAGTACTGCTTTTATCATGTCCCTTAAGTGTGGGTATGTTATGGATTTATTTTTATTAAATTCTAGGAAGTCTTTAACTTTTCTTACTTCTTCCTTGTCCTAGAGATGGTTCAATTGAGAGAATTTCAGTTTCTATGAGTTTGTAGGCTTTCTGTGGTTTATGTTGTTGTTGAAATCTAACTTTAATTCATTGTGGTCTGCATGGATGCAAGAGGTTTGTCCCATTTTTTATATTTAATTATATTTGCTTTATGACTGAGCATGTGGTCAATTTTAGATAAAGTTCCATAGGAACTGGGAAGAAGGTATACTTTTTGGTGTTTTGGTGAAATGTTTTGTATTTATCTGTTAAGTCCATTTGAGTCACAATATCTATTAGCTCCATTATATCTCTGTTCACTTTCTGTCTACAATGCCTACCTGTTAGTGAGAGTAGGGTATTGAAATCTCCCACTATTAGTGTTTCTATTTTTTTATGTAAAGTTTTAGCTTTAGTAATGTTTCTATTGCCTTTGTAGGTACTCTTGTAGGTGCCCTTGTATTGGGAGAATAAATGTTTAGTATTGAGATCTCTTCTTGGTGTATTTTTCCTGAGATGAAAAGGTAATGTTCTTCCTGATCTAATTTTATTGAATTTAGTTTGAAGTCTATTTTGTTAGATATTAGGACAGCTACATCAACTTGTTTCTTTTTTTTCAGTTTATTAAACATATCATTTAATGAATACTTTCTCAGTACCAGGTATTGGAGATACAGGAGTAAACAAATCTTTACAATGTCCTTGCTCCCATGGAGTTTATTCTGAATCAGAGTGGAAATGCAACTGCTCTGTACTATAAGATGAAACAATCAAGAGACACATGTAGTAAAGAAGAGAATTTATTTGGACAGTAGGTTATAAAAAGCATGATTCTAACACTTATTTAGAATATTAACAAATTAGAAAAAGTAAGAAACTACAGAAAAGGTAGACACCTTAAAGTTGGCTTAAAGGCTGGCTACATGGTGCAAATAAGTAGAACCCAAGATTCTTTCATGCAAATAAGCATTAAGGGAAAAATCATGGGATGTTTACAGAGCAGTCCACAACAAGTATTTAAAAATTTACATTAAGAAACTGTACATAAATGGAAAAATAAATTAGATGATTTACAAGAAATGTTTTATAGGTTACAATAGGCCACAACTTAGTCTTATGCATATAGTTTGTAGCACATCATACATTTTTATATAAGATTTAATATTAGAAAAATCTAAACATAAGAAAGCTTGAACCTAACAAGAATAATGAAAACAAAGTAAGGCAGCTTACACTCAAGTGGTATGTTAAATATAATAAGCCTCGATTTAAAATATGCCCAAAATGAGACAGAAAAAATACCTAGGAATGATTTCATCATAAGTGGGCACAATTAAAAGAATATCTTTCAACTTCAGCTAAAAAGCCAGAAATTCAATTAGTTCAAACACAGTGAACATGAATCTGACTTCATTCACAGCAGGAGACCAGTGATCTGCATGGAGGATTAGGCCAATGACATCCAGTTATGAAGTGCAGAAGATTCATAAGCACAGTGCTGGGAGCCAGCAGCAGGATTCCAGCATCAGCTTACACAGACTTAGTAAGGACATTGCTGTCGGTCAGACACAGGTCTATCCACTAAGTTCAGAAAAGACATTTTAGGTCTTCTGCCTGCATCATTTAGGTCCATTTTCAACCTAATGGACCTAATTCCATCTTCATTTTGTAAATGTGACTGGATATCATGTGTTGGATAAATGCAATAATTTCAGAGGGGCATTAACTCTGAATTTAGGGGGGTAGTTTCCTCTTGTACAAATGAAAAGTAGTAATAATCCCTATATAATTTTTAGGTTAACAAAATTCAAGAGACTTTACAGGTGAATGTATGCTCATACTTTCCAATAGCTATCATAGGCAGTATCAGGGACAAATAGTTCTTTTCTGGTTTTGTAAGTGCTTATTAATACATACTAATAAAAGCCAGAAACTTTTAAAGTACTATATAAGCATCTGGAAATGTGTAAGTCATCCTAAGCACTGCCAGGAATGAAGCAATTGCTCTCAGGCTCCTGATAACTTGTGTCAATTCCCAGGGTAGCCACTGAATTCCCAGTTTGCAAATAAAGATAGTGGACATTCAAAGAAGCTAGATCAATGACCAGCACACCATAAAAACAATGCCAAATCTGAACTCAACCTGTACTGAATACATATACAAGACAGCACAATATGACCAATGTGGAGTGCTTTCAAAAACATTTTAATCTTTTGTAATCAGAAATAATACATCAGAAGACCTGGGACAATCTCTTTTTACGCTGCTGTTTTGAAGCAGCTATTACAATCTTCAAAGAAGAAAAAAGAATTTTCTTTGAGACCCTTCAAAAAAGACAACACCAGCTTGTTTCTTGAGTCCATTTGATTGGAAAGTCTTATGTTAACACTTTACTCTAAGACAAAGTTTGCTTTGAAGTTGAGGTGTGTTTCTTTTATGCAGCAGAATGATGGATCCTGTTTTCTTTTTTTTTTCCTTCTTTATTTTGCATTTATCAAAAAAACAGTAAAAAGAATTTAAAATGCAGAAGAGTTAACAATAACTATACAGAGGATAAGAATCATAAGCATGGCTTATCAAGGGTGGCAATGCAAATAAGATTGTTACACATATATTTACTTTGTGTTCAGCTTTCCCTCTGAATTTTTTTTTCCATCTCTGTATATCCTTATTCAAGGTCCCTTCCCTCTCCCACCACATCTGGTCATTTTTCTTCTCTGCAACTCCCCATCCCCTCCCTGGGCAGGGAGCATGCAGTCCTATGGTCCCACTTACCCAATAATGCTTGGATCAGTCTCCACTCCTGGCCAAATCCAGTTTTGTCCCCTCTTCCTCAAGAGTGAGTCTGGTGTTCCTATAGTTGGAGTGGGGTTTGAAGGGTCAGTCCAGGGTGTTTCTGATCCCAAGCTGTTCAGTGGTTGTGGTTTGCCGCTTGGGCATGTTTGGCTTTTTTTCTTGTTTGTTTGTTTAGAGACCACTAGTGAGTGAGTACATCCCCTGCTTACCTTTCGGCGTTTGTGATACTTTGCTCAGGAGGATATTCTCCAAATCCATCTGGTTTCTCAGAAAATTGAGAATCAATCTCCCCAAGTACCCAGCAACACCACTTCTGGGTGTATACCCTAAAGAGGCACATTCACACTCCAAAGGTATTAGCTCAACTATGTTCATAGCAGCATTATTTGTAATAGCAAGAACCTAGAAACAAACTAGATGTCCCTCAATTGAAGAATGGATTAACAAACTGTGGTACATCTACACAATGGAATACTACTCAGCAGTAAGAAAAAAAGATATCCTAAAATTCGCAGGCAAATGGATCCTGTTTTCATATCCATTGTGTTAGCTTGTGTCTTTCTTATAGGTGAGTTGAGTCCATTGGTATTAAGGGATATTAAGGACCAGTGATTGTTAATTCCTACTACTTTTAGTGATTGTGTGTGTGTGCACGCACACACACACACACACACACGCACACACTTGTATTTCCCTTCTTTGGTGTTTGCTTCTGTGGGATTATATATGGCTTGTAGCTTCTTGGGATTTTCCTTCTAGTGATTCATGAATGGCTTGTTTTCTGGATAGGTACTGTTAAAATCTGGTTTTGTCATGTAATATCTTGTTTACTCCATCTATGATTATTTAGAGTTGTGTTGGGTATAGTAGTCTGGGATGGCATCTATGGTCTCTTAGTATTCTTATAACATCTGTCCATGACCTTCTAGCTTTCATAGTCTCCTTTGAGATTTTTGTGTGTTATTCTGATGGGTCTGTCTTTATAAGTTGCTTGGCATTTTTCCTTTGCAACTCTTAAAATCCTTTATTTTGTATGTTTAGTGTTTTGATTATTTTGTGGGAAGGAAATTTTTTGAGGGTGTATTCTGTTTGGTATTCTGTAGGTTTTTTGTATCTTTATAGACACTTTCTTCTTTAGATTGGGAAAGTTTTTTTAAGATTTTGTTGAATACATTTCCTATGCCTTTGAGCTGGTGTTCTTTTTTTCTTTCTATTATTCTTAGGTTTGGTCTTTTCATGGTGTCTCAGATTTTCTGTACATTTTGTATTATTCTTTTGTGTTTTAATTTTAGAGTTTTGACTGACAAATCTATTTCTTCTATTGTATCTTCTACACCAGAGATTGTCTCTTCCTTCTCTTGCATTCTGTTATGCTTACATCTACAGTTCCTGTTCATTTACTTAGATTTCTAGCATTCCATCAGTTGTATCTTTTTTATTGCTTCTATTTCAGTTTTTAAGCCTTACATTATTTTCAGCACCTGTTTGATTGCTTTATCTTGGTTCTCTAATCTTTCTATAAGAAATATATTGTTTTCTTTAATATTCTTTCTTGCATTTTTCACTATTTCCTTATGTGAGTTTTTTATTTCTTCTTTAATTTTCTCTACAAAGGCTTTTATCATCTTTATAAAGAGTTTTTTATGATCATTTTCCCTGCTTTTTCTATATTGGTATGTTTAGGTCTTGCTATTGCAGAACCACTAGCTTTTAGTGGTACCATATTGTTCTTCATATTGTTGAATGAATTTTTTCATTGGCATCTACTCATCTATTCTCCTGATTTGTGCAGGTGTTTTGGGTTTTTCAGCTAGCTCTTTTTGGTACACTAGGTGCTCTTGGTGATACTAGAGCTGCTGAAGAGCTTTGAAGCAGTGGAATCTGTGTCTCAGGAAGCAATTGAGATCTACAATTGGAGCTCTTGTGAAGAAACTTTGTGTAGTCTGTGTCTTAGGAAGCTACTCTTGTGATGGGGCTCTCCCAAGGCTGTGTCTTATGGATCAGCTCTTGTGATGGAGCTCTCCAGAGGTTGCATCTCAGGATACAGCTGGAGTTAGGGGTATGGGGGTCCTAGAGAACTGGATTGAAGCTTATGGGGTACAGGGTCCAATGAGGGGTATAGATAGTTAGGCTTGTATGCAAGGGTCCTGATTACTTGCTTGCAGCTGGAGCTGAGTTGTGTCAGGGTCACTTGTTTTATGCCCTGTTGCCCAGACATGGGGTTTCTACTAGCTTGACTTGTTGGCCATCTTGGAGGAAGGTAACTCACCTTTTCTGCTGAGGCTCTCCAGAGGTTGTCTCAGGGAGCAATGGAGGTTGGGAGTATGGGTGATTTAGGGAAATAACTTGAGGCTTAAGGGTTTAGAAGGTCTGATAGGTGTATAGATAGTCAGGTTTTCAGGCAGGGTTCCTGCTTGCTTGCCTGCAGCTGGAATAGGTTAAGGGAACATGGTTTTGACCTGTTGACAAGACCTGGAGGCTGTCCTAGCTGGCTTCCAGGAAGCCCCCTTGCAAGACCTGTGTCAACTTCAAGAAAATTTCTGCAAGAAACTTTTGAAGGTAAAATAGAGCACCTAACTAACATTTTTAAGAGGAAGATAGATATCCATTTCAAATAAGTTGACCTGAATTTCAGTAGCAGAATCTCTTTTAGTAGCAACTCATTGTAATTGCTAATAGGTACTGTGTGTACACACCTAAGGCAAAGGGGGGCTCTCACACTTACAAAGGTGAATTAACTTAAAATTAAATAAGACTTTTTTTGTGAAAAGATATTTCATTTGCCAACTGTAGATGATCTAAAAGTACCAATTACTAAGAAATGTTGAAAATCCTATTTATACTTTCTACCCATCTATATTACTTTAGTTATTTTAAGAGTAATTAGGTGACTTAATTTGCATAAAGTATAACTATCAGCAAAAGTGTGGGATTCAGAGTTAAATTCACCTATGCCACTCAAGTGTCTAAGGAAAAATTTTAAAAGTCATGATGAGTTTCTAAATTTTCTCTACCTAGGTTACCTGTTTTAGAAAGAATGGATCATTATAGAATTGAACATGGCCTCAAGAAACTTAAAAAACAGGCATTAAAAGTTTTTATGCTTTAGATGTCGTTTATAAGCTAAATAGGTATACATGATCTCTTCTTAGTGTTAGTCAGTTTGATCTACAGAGTAAGAGGTATTATCATTCTTCTGGAAATATAAAAAAAGAGATTTTCTGTTTTTCCAAGCCCCTCCAAGAGAGATAAGCAAAGAAAAGAATCTGAACAAGCTTACTTCAGTTCTTTTTGTACCTAAAACTTGGTAAATGACTACAGTTCAGAAATCTTCACTAGCAGATTCAGTTCTGGGTATCTACCAAACCAAGTTACTGAAGTCAGTGTTAATTAACCTTAATAATCTGACATTTTGATAATCAGCTATCTGATTCTTATATTTACATATACTTAATTGTGAACGCAAGATAGATTTTAATAGAATTTTCACATATAAATCTCCAATAGCAGAAAAGAGACATGAAATTATAGCTCCTGGAATCATAAGCAGTTTTCACTAAATCCTCCCGCTTTCTATAATAATTTTATCTATCAGTGTACAAGTTTACTATAACATAGCAAAGTTCTTACAGTAATTTGCTGTGCAGTTTGACTCTAAATTTTAAGATTGATATGGAACACTAATGTATGAATATATAAATTGATCATTAATGTCTTATCTAAGCAATTATTCTAATCTGTCCCATAGTTAGTCAAAGTTGCAATCTGCATTACAGTTTCAAAATTTCTGTTGATATTTGCTTTATGACCAATTATGTGGTCAATTTTGGAGAAAGTTCCATGAGGAGCTGAGAAATATGTATATTCCTTTGCGTTTGGGTGGAAGCTTCTGTAGATATCTATTAAATCCATTTGCATCATGACCTCTTTTAGACTCCTTATTTCTCTGTGGAGTCTCAGTCTGGTTGATCTATCCAGGGTTGAAAGTGGGGTATTGAAGTCTCCCACTATTAGGGTGTAAGAATTAATGTGGGATTTGAGCTTTAGCAGTGTTTCTTTTACATAAGTAGGTGCCCTTATATTAGGGGCATAAATTATCAAGACTGAAATCTCCTCTTGACCAATTTTTCCTATGATGAATAAGTAGTAACCATCTTGGTCCCTTTTTATTGCTTTTAGCTTAATGTCTACTTTGTTAGATATTAGGATTGCAACCTTCGCTTGTTTCTTAGGACCATT
The DNA here is from genome assembly GCA_004025045.1 of Sigmodon hispidus. Classification (NCBI taxonomy): domain Eukaryota; kingdom Metazoa; phylum Chordata; class Mammalia; order Rodentia; family Cricetidae; genus Sigmodon; species Sigmodon hispidus. The sequence continues at coordinate 8,098 of PVIH01023709.1, read as the reverse complement.
TGACTGGAAAATCTTTTTTCAACCCTTTATTCTAAGCCTGTGTCTGTCCTTGTGGTTGAGGTGTGTTTCTTGTAGGCAACAAAAGGATAGCTTCTGTTGTTGTATCCATCTTGTTAGTGTGTGACATTTTATAGGAGAGTTGAGTCAATTGATATTAAGGGAAATTTCTGATGCTTTAATAGTTGGCTGTAGAGAGATAAAACTATTTTGTAAAAAATTTGCAGAAAATTTGTTTTCTCCATAGAAGAATATAAACAGAACTGTGCCTTTTGGGGCAAGGTAGTCATTCTCTTTGTTCTAGAGGGGATTACTTGTGAGCCTATTGACATGCATAAATATGTTAAGAACTTTTTATTTGTCCTCTGTTGGAAGTACTCTAAGTGTAAATAATTTTGAGTGGGATGCTAACTTATTCTAATAATGTGGACTTTTATTTTGGATTAGAAATAAAAAAGGGCCTTGCTGCATATTTAAGGATTTTCCATTCTCTTTGTCCAGTCTTCAGATAGATGCTTAAGAGGCTTAAAATCACAGAAAGAAATGATGAAAGATGAAATTTCAACAACCAGTTTGGATGGTGTATTGTGTGTGAGGGACATTGATATCTGATGTTAAGCTAAAATTCCCTTTGATAATATGTAATATTTTTATAAAATTCTCAAGATTCTGGAAATGTACACATGAAGCACCAGAATGTGATTGCAGATTTGTGTTAGCATTACTGTGGTGAGAGAAAAGAGAAAATCCGAATGGAGGTTTCATTTATTTTTGTTGTTGTTTGACAAAAGATCTCTCTATGCATAGTAAGCTGATTAAGAACTTGCAATCCTCCTTCCTCAGCAGTGAGAGTGCTGGCATTACAGGCATATACTGCTAAAGTTTAGCTCCAGAAAGGATTTGAAAGCTGAAGTGGCTTGATTTCATGATAACCAGATGGACATAAGCCAATTGCTATCCAAACAAACTAGGATAACTGCTGAGGTCAAATGTCTCAAAGAAGAAGCAGACCTGAGAGATTTATACTACCAGTAATAATTTGAAATATTCGAGAATTCTTTGAGCTCATTTCCTTCATAGGAACACCTAACCCAGTCTTGATATTGGGATGAGGAAATCAGTCTTTCCTGAAGTAGATATGCCACACTGAGCTGACTCACCTTGGGACTTCTTGCCCTTTTTGGAGAGGGGATGGGGAGGGGGGAGGCTGAAGGTTGACTGGAGGGGTTGGGAGGAAGGAAGGGAGGGGAAACGGAGGGGGGGAACTTGGATAAAAAATACTTTATTTTATAAAATGCTTCAAAAGTAAATAAATAAAAATTCATACATGCAATATATTTACATATATATTTTAAAAAACAAGTAATTTCAAGCTATTTATTTGAACATTTAAGAAAGATAATTTGTAGAAGCATAGAAAGCTTAGTCTACAAGGTTTCCACCATATAGTTGTTATTTCTATTGAATGCCTTGTCTCTATGCAAGGCAAATACATCATCCACTTTATTGTTCATAGCACACATGATAAGCAACAATGTTTTCATTACCATTACCAGAAATGGGAAGTAGTTAGAAGTATTAGTTGGATATTTTGCTTATTCTTTGTTCTTGTTATGAATGTTTATTTCTTTAACTTTTGCAATCAATTCTTAATGGTCTCCTTTGTACTTAATAGGAGTGAGCAACATTTTGGTAGTCAGATTATGATAAAATTTCAAGCAATCACTAGTCAATTGAATTTACTTCTAGGAAAAAAATGGTGATATTTCTGCAATTCTGGAATATTTGAAAATAATTATGATTAAAATGCATACAGAAGAAACTTTATAGCTGGTAATTAAGCTAAGCATTGTTTACTCATTTTGCAGTTATATTTTAGGTTTTGAGTCTTTATAACAAAACAATGAGAATATTATTCTTAAGTTTTTAGTATTAAATGACAATCAGACAGTGATATTTACTGATAAACTTCATAGTTCAAATTTTATTGCCATGTTCCAGAATAAGTACAATGATTATTTGCAGCTAATAAAGAAAACTATGTGTGGACTTACTAATGAAAAAGTATCTCCAAATGAAAGACTACATTAGTAAAAGATAATATAGTAAGAGAAAATATTTATGATGAGCAATATTCTAGCTGCTGAGTCTGATGTTTTATTTTTCTTTATTTTTAAATGCTTTACCACTGCCCCACCATCACCACAGAGGGTTTAACATTTCATCCTTTTTTTTCCCTATGAGTGACAGATAGTTCAAGACTTTATTTAGAAATTCACTCAACTATAAATGGAAATGCCTATCAGTAAAATCTATTTGCTGCTTCTAAAATTAGAATCATTTATAGCTATTCAAAAACCAGAGTTAATTGATTGCAAAAGATAGTAGAATGTGAGTTGATGCAAGTTTCTACAGAAAACCGTGTTACAGGCACATGAGTGCTGTGGGACTACGCTCTTGTAGACTGTTGGTATTTGTCACTGTAAATATTGGTTTAATGAAATGCTAATTGGTAAAGGAGCTAAGTAATAAACAGAGGTAGAGCAAGCTGACTAGGATAATTCTAGGAAGTTGGAGAAGACATAACAGACAACAAGATGCAAAGGAAGCAAGATAAGAATGCTACCCTGAGCAAAACTGTACCAAGCCATGTGGCTGAACATAAATATAAATATGGGTTTACTTAAAGTATAAGAGTAATAAGCCTGAGGCATAGACCAATCAGCTTGTAATTAATATAAGCCACTGTATGTTTATTTGGAAATAAATGAATATGGGACTGGCTGGACAGGACAGAGAATCTTTTTACTATACATGGGTCAATAAATTAAGTTAATAATTTGTTATTTGATATTATTTGGGAAAGGAATAAATATAGAAGTTTGCCATTTTGGTCCCTAGTTTCTTGTACCTCACTGTTAAATAACTCTTTAGAAATCTTTTGGAATTTTATGCCTGCTATCAAAAGAAAACTGCAAGTTGCCAGATGATGTGGAATTACATTAGGGAAAGTTAGCTAAAGCAAGTATAGACAATACCAAGAATAATCAAAACAAGGATTAAACCAGAGGTACCATCAGATATAGAATTGAGAACTGAGGCTGAGGCTCAGAGGTGGGCCTCTTGACTAGAATAAAGGATATCTTGAGTCCAAAAGCCAGTATCACAAAAATAAATAGAAAAAGTTGATATTCAAATATAGAGTTGGTAGGTATAAATTTTGACAGAAATAAAAGTAATACTTTGTTTTTAGAAGCAAAGTTATTTTATTTGGCTTGACATATTAGGACTAGAGTCTAAGAAAATGCAGAAATGGTTGTCTCACTGGGCATAAAACAGGAACAGAGAAGATGCTAGCTATCTGTGTTTGGGATTTTGGTCAAGGTCTAACAAGGATAATTTTTAGTAAGACTTTCAAGGAATTTAGAAGTTTTCCTCTTTAGGATGATGTAGTTTATCTGTTTGTATGACCTGTTTCTAGTCTTCTGGCCTCCATTGCATAAAACTACATCAGATTCTCTGTGCATATTATGGGATGATAATTGCTTGTGTATTAATTTATTACCAAAGTCATCATCAGTACACATAGGAAAAACCTCCATCTATATCAGATTTTAAAAACTAAAGCTAGATATTTATTTACTTATTTGCAATCATATACTGACCTAGAGAAGTGGCTTAGTGGTAGAGCTTGTACTTAAGCATTTACCAGGTAGGTTCTGATTTCTATTCCCCAAACCTCAAATAACAAAAATATAAAGTTAGTTACATTTAATAATAAGATAAGGTAATTTAATAGTCACATGAGCTATTTAAGGTATATATCAGAAATGGTCCTGTGCTTAGGGTGGTGTTGATTCATACCTTTAATCCAACCTAGCACTCAGGAGGCAGAGGCAGGTGGATCTCTGTGAGTTCAAGGCCAGCTTGATCTACAGAGTGAGTTCTAGGACAGGTTCCAAAGATAAACAAAAGTCCTGTTTTGAAAAAAAAATAAAAGAAAGGAAGGAAGAAAGAGAAAGAAAGAAAAAGAAATGGTCCTACACATTTTTATTGTCTCTTCCATCTTGAATTTAAGGTCTTATATAGAAGTAATCAAATATTTCATCAGTAGCTGAGTAAACTGATATATTGAATATTATGATAGATACAAAATATCTTGCATACAATATGCTAATTTTAATTAAGAGCCATTTAATCTTGGAGAGAGGCAGAAATTTATAACCCACACATATTTAAGAAACACTTCAAGGTGGTATGTAAATAGATACCTAAATAATATGATAGTTACTTTGTATTTGTAAGTCCTTTTATTAAAAATTATACAGACTAAAGTACAAAAGACTCTCTGCGGGTGCATACATGTGTGTTCCTACACTTGAGTGCACATATACCTATGTGCATATGTATAAAGGTCAGAGATCAAATGGGAGGGATCTTCTTTAATCTTTTCAGTTGCTCTCTACAGTATTATTTGAGTCAAGGTTCTCAATGCGAAGTTGATTTGGCTAGATTGGCTGGCCAGCAAGAGTCAGGAATCCTATAGATCTCTTTCTACATACTCCAGTGCTGTAAATACAAGTATGGTGATTTTTTTTTTTTGTTCTTGTTCTGAGATTCATACACAGTTCTTCTTGCTTTTACAAGCACTTTTACAACTGAGCCATCTTTCTGCCATAAGACAGTTTTGAAAAAAATTAAAATGAGAAGACATCAGCAACAATAACACCAATTAAAGCCTACAGATGGACTTGAATGCTAGAAAAAAATAAATTTAATATCTGTATTAGTCTTGTATTTCTGTGTGAATTAGCACAGACTGCAATAACATGCTTTTATAATCTTCTAGTTTACAAAGACTACAAAATATAGGCATGCATAATTAGGCTTTCTTTTTTTCTTTCATTTATTTTTATAGAATAAAGTCTTTAATTTTTATCTATGTATCCTCTTGTTCCAACTCCCTTCCCCTTTCCCACCCCTCCTGGGCAGCCTTCAGCATCTCTCCTCCCATACCCCCATCCCCTTCCTAAAATGGGCAAGAGGTCCCTAGGCATATTAGCTCAGCATTTATTCCAGGCATCCTATTATACAGACTGGGTTAGGTGTTCTTCTGAAGGGAATGGGCTCCAAGGTGCCAGTCCATGCACAGAAACACAGTCTGAATGCTCCCCCTGAGATTCCACATATCGCCCAGGTCAATGGACAGTTGCCTATCTTTGGAAGGCTTAGTTCCATTTCCAGATAGTACCCAGGTGGCTGTTCTTGATTCATTGAGCTCCCCAGAACTATAGCCAGCCATCACTGTGACAATTTTCCTCATAGTTCCTGTTCCTTTGCTCATACTGTGTCTCCTCCTCTGCTATCAGGTGGACCAGAGACTCAGCCCAGTGCTCAGCCATTGTATTCTTGCCTCTACCTCTATTCATTACTGGATGTAAGTTCTGTGATGACACTTGGGGTGGTTATTCATTTGATTGTGCTGCAAGTACTATTTAGGCAACAACTTTGCTATTGGTTGAAGACTTTGATTTTGCAAATATTTACAAAATTACCAGCATAATCCCACTACATTTCTACTTTTGAAACAAAATGAATCCCAAATCTAATATCCTTTTTTTCCCATTACCTATAACAACTTATAAACAATACTGTAAACAAACACAAACATCCATAATCCATTTTTGGAGAATGTAGGCATAGTTCTCTAGGCTACATCATGCTGAATGGGGGCACTGGCAATCCCATGGGGATCCAAAGAAAATTTAGGATTATGGATAAGTCTTTAGTGAAGTAGTCTGTAAGACTGAGTCATCTCAGCCAGTATCCTTGAAGTTGATTTGAATGCAGAACTCAGAGGAAACAGCAACAGAGGTCATCTTGGACTCTGTTACCTTTTGCCTGGGAGAACAGAAACCTTAACTCCACCATAAACAGCTTGTTTCTTACAATTGAGGCTCAAGAACTCTCCTTGATGTAGCTTTTAAACTGCACTCTAAAAGCTTGTCATTTTTAATTCAAACCCAAGCCCACACAGCTCACTAAGATGTCTCTGTACCACAGCTCATGTGAGACACAAAATTCAAAAGCATATTTTGGCTCTCATTCTGGTTTCTAATTTTTCTCAACCTTTATATGACTGTGTATCACCCACATTGGGAGCAATTTGTTGTAAATGGTTCCTGGACCAGACATTCTGGGCTTGGATGAGAGGTTTCATTCCACTCTTAGCCCTACTTAGCCTCAAATGATCATATACAGGCTTATATTATTTTTATGCTAATTGACCTAGGGCCCAGGCATATAAATTTCTAGCTCTTTCATCTGAACTCACCTTATCTTGTTTAGCCACGTGGCTCGGTACCTTTTCTCATAGCAGCCTTTCAGCTTCTTTCCTCCGTGTCTGTGCTGTCTCCTCTGTGTCTATGGTGGCTCTCTCTGGTGGCTTTCTGGCATCTGTCTCTGTTGTTCCTGTACTCAGAGTTTTCTTAGCCAGGTAGTCCTGCTCACACTTCCTGTTTGCCTTTGGCCAATCAGCTTTTATTAAACCCATAGACAGGACAAATATTTACATTACCAGCATAATGCCACTACACCTTGATTTTCTGCTCATGAGAATACCAGGCTCCAGCAAAGTACTAGTTTACCATAAATCCATTTAACTGTTTTTCTTTTTCTCTTTCTGTGGTAATAGGAGTTAGGGTTGAGAGCTCATCTTATGGTAAGAATTTTTGCCTGTACCTATGGACTATTTTGAAAACATGAATCATGTAACTTTAAAACATAGGCTCTTAGCTTTTAGTTTTTCCATCATACCTTATGCATACCTTATGACAATATATCTTTCACAACATGACATTTCAGTTTTTAAAGGGAGATATTTGTTGTTGCTTCTCTTTCAAACTATAATCTCAGGTTTAATAAAATTGCCTTGTTAGACCAATCTCACACAAAAAAAATATGTGTACTAATCATATTAAAGTTAGTTATTTTAGGAACTTAATTATACCTGGAAAATCCCTTGACCTTTATAGTGTAACATTGCTCATTAACATACCCATGTGAATGAAATCCTTTTACACTTAGTAGTCATACCCATACTCAAGGGTAAGTTATTATATAAGATTTATATCACAGGGATGTCTAAGAATTAAAGTTCTATAATTTCATATATAAATATATATAAATATTTATATGTTATACTTTATTTTGAGCCCTAGTTAACATATAATTTCAACTTAAAATTTCATCTTTCTGTTGAATCAACTTTTCTATCAATATAATCTTAGGAAATATTCTATTCTTTCTATGCCCTTTAATTATGCTTAAAAATAAAACATAGTGAATTTGCCATTAATTTCTTAAACAAGTTACAATAATAGTACATACATGCTTATTGTAAACAAAAAAAGATGAAAGAACTGAAGGATAAAATAAAGGAAGGAAGGAAGAAAGAAAGAACAAAAGAAAGGAAGGAAAAGAAAGAAAAAGGCAAAACACTAAGAACAACAATCAATAGGTGCGACCTCTTGAAACTAAGAAGCTTCGTTAAGGCCAAGGATACAGTCAATAAGACAAAACAACAGCCTACAGAATAGGAAAAGATTTTCACCAACCCTACAAGTGGCAGAGGACTGATCTCTAAAATATGTAGAGAACTTAAGAAACTAGAACCCCAAACCCTAACTAACCCAATTAAAAAATGGGTTTCACAACTAAAAAGGAAATTCTAAGCAAAATATTTACAAATTCCCGAAAGACACTTGAAAAATTGCTTAACATCTTTAGCCATCAGAGAAATGTAAATTAAAACAACTTTGAGATACTACCTTACACCTGTCAGATGGACTAAGATTAAAAACACAGATGACAGCCTTTGCTGGAGAGGATTTGGAGCAAGGAGAACACTCCTCCATTGTTGGTGGGAGTATAAACTTGTTCAGCCACTTTGGAGTGCAGTATGGTGGTTTTTCAGAAAACTGGGAATCAATCTCCCCAAGGACTCAGCAATGCTACTATTGGGCATATACCCTAAAGACATACATTCATATGCCAAAGGCATTAGCTCAACTATGTTCATAGCAGCATTATTCATATTAGC
>PVIH01023708.1:0-24262 GCA_004025045.1 Sigmodon hispidus | reverse complement strand
CTGAACATTTTGAGTTATGGCTTTTTTAGTTTTACTATTTTCTTTGACTGATATATCTATTTGAGCTACTGAGTCTTCCACTTCAGAGATTCTATCTTCCATCTCTTGAACTCTGTTTGTTATGCTTGTATCTGTGGTTCCAGCTTTTTTCTTCAGATTTTCTATTTCCATCTTTGCCTCATTTTGTGCCTTTTTTATTACTTCTATTTCAGCTTTTAGTTCCTGGCATGTTTCTTTCATAGATTTGTTCATCTCTTCCAATTTTTTGTTTGTATTTTCTTCTATTTCTTTAAGGCTATTTTTCATATCTTCTTTAAGAGCTTCGATGATCATCAAAAAGGAATTTTTGGTGTTGCTTCCTTCTGTTTCTTCTTCATTGCTCAGTTCAGGTCTTGTATTTGTAAGATTGCCACTTTCTTCTGGAGTTACCTTGTTGTTCTTTGCATTATTATGTAAGTTTTTGCACTGACATTTGCCCATGGCTTCAGTGGTTCACGATTAGGTGGGTCCTGGTCAGTTGTGGCACTCGGGCTTGTGTGCCTCCTGTCACCTCTCTGGGTGGGGTCTGTGTCTATCCTTCAGGGAACCCAGAATTTATCTGTTCACTCAGCTGGAGGTTGAGGTGGGTAGCCGTGCAAATTTCCCTCAGCAGTAGCTGGGGGGAACGTGACAGGCAGACTTTATCTGTGCCTGCTACAGAGTGCGCTGGGACTCTATCTGCAGACAGCACCCTGTGCCGGAAGTGTAACCGGAACCGATGGGATGTCACTTTTCTTAAAGTGATTTAAAATCTGATATATTTAATCTTCCATGTGCAACTATACACAACTAAAATTCATTAAGGCAAAATCCTGTTTCCACTTGTCAACTATTTCTCTTGGAGTTTAATAAGTACTATTAACTTAGAAAAATGTATTTTGCATAGCTGTGCATAAAAAAGATAATGTAACCCATGGCCATTTTTCTTAAATATTCTGAATGACAAGATCCCATGATTATAAGATTCTTTGACAGAGACACTTTATTCTTAATTTCTTAGACCTATTGATAGCAATGTCTGGTTGGTTCAAAGGTATCTTTAGCTATATTCAATAGAGGATTCACATGAAATTTGGGACATTTTTCTTTAAGAACCATAGGTATTTTAAAGGATGTTTTCCTCATTCTGGATCTTCTTTGACTTACCTCCAAGGTGTCTCCATCTGCCTCTCCCTCCAACTCCACTATACTGCCCACTCCATTGTTTAGCATCTCTTTGACCAAAGAGCAAAATCTAGAACAGCAAGTGCCACAGAATACCATCCATTAGGATCACTCTTTCCCCTTATGTTTAACTTAACCTTATTGCATTACCTTGTACTTAAACAGAAAATACCTTCTACAAGTTGTGGAACAATCATTCTACTCTTGATTTGACATGGCACTTTAGTGATTCTTTAATCTACTTCAAAACTTTACATGAAGTATCGCTATCACCTACTTGGCTACCTAATGCCAAAGTACCTCTCTTAAATGCAACACATATGTAAAACACAAGAACAATTTCTCATTTGGTAAACTGAAGACTTCTTTTTTTGTAGGTTCCATCCATAGACTAGAGTTAATTAAATTTTGTGTATAGGTACCATATTTTTTTATCCATATATCGGCTGATGAACCCTTAGACTATTTCTGTTTTGGGGTATTAAGTGCTGAGATAAACTTGGGGGTACAGATGTCTTTTTGAAAGACTAATTTAAGGTCAGAATACAGTGGTGATTATCAAAGGTAGAGGACAGGAAAGGCTCAAAAAAGATGATCAGGGCCTGGAGAGATGGGTACTGGCTGCTTTTTCAGGAGACCTGGTTTCTATTGTAGAATGTTATTTTAAGATGTGTTACATTTATTTGTGCTGTGGTACATTTGTTCTAATGATGCAAAGATGTATTACATTCTTTTATGTTTCATTTGTTTAACTCTGTGAAGCTGTGTTACTTTACCTGCCTAAAAATCTGATGGTCTAATAAAGAGCTGAATGCCCAATATCAAGGCAGGAGAAAGGATAGACATGGCTGTCAGGCAGAGAGAATAAACAGAAGAAGAAATCTGGGAGGAGAAAAAAAGAGCAAGAGAGCAAAAGAACAAGGAGAGGATGACACCAGGGTCCAGCCACTTAGCCATACAGCTAGCCATGTAGTAAGAATGAAAGTAAGATGTACAGAAGAAAGGAAAGTAAAAAGCCCAGAGGCAAAAGGTACATAGGATAATTTAAAGTTATAAAAAAAAACATAAGTAAGAATAAGACTGTGTATTTGTTAGTTGGGTGGAGGGACCCCCAAAAGAACCAAAAAACCCCAATAGATTTCAATTCCCAGCATCCACATGGCAGCTCAGAACTCTTTGGAACTCCAGTTCTAATAGATTTGACACCCTAATACAGACATACAATCAGGTAAAACACCAATTCACATAAAATAAGAATATATCACTAAAACAAGGTGATAAATAGGTACTAGGCTATTTCTAGTTAGGATAGATACGCAGATTAATGGAACAGAAGTTTAGAAGTAAGCTCTATAAATTTAGAGGGTCAACTCATTTTCTAAGAGTGCCTAGACTATTTGATGGAGAAAAGAATATTCTTTTCAACAAATGGTACTGGGACAATCAAATGCCATACACAAAAGTTCAGTTATATTACTATCTTATAGTATATTAAAAATTAAAGGGATGGTGACATAATTCAGTGGGTAAAGCTCCTTGCTGCCAGACCTGAAGATCTAAGACCATATGATGGAAGAAGAAAACCTATTCTAGCAAGTTGTCCTTTCACCTCCATATGAACATGTTGGCACCCCCCTCAACAATAAGTAAATAAGTAAAATAAATTAAAATGAACCAGAGGTATAAATATTACAGCCAAGCCTATTAAATTTATAGAAGAAATAAGAACCATAGAATACCTCAAATTAGGTAAAGCATTTTTAATTTAAATTTAGTTTTTTATTATGTGTGTTTTTGTGCCTGCTAATCAGTAAATGTACCATGTGTGTGCAGTGATCTTAGAAGCCATAGGAGTGCAATAGATCCTCTGGATCTGGAGTTACAGGTGATTGTGAGCTGCTTACTATGGTTCTCTGCAAGTACTCTTAACTGCTGAGCCATCTTGCCCCAAAAAACTTTTAAGTATAAAAAAAATGCAAATGACAAAAATGACCCTAATAATTAAAAATGTGTTGTAAGTGATACTACTAGTAACATAGGCAACCAAAGAATGGAAGAAAGCATTAGCAAATTGCATCTGGGTATTATGGAGATTATATAAGTAACTCATAATAAAAAGACAAAAAATAGTCCAAGTAAAACTGGACAAACATATCACTTTTACTAGTTGATCCAAGTTAACATCACTAGGAATAACACAAAAATATTGAGTGTGATGATTTTAAAAAAATGGCCTCCCAAAGGAAGTGGCACTGACCCTCTCAAAGGGAGTGGTATTATTAGGGGTAGGTGTGGTCTTGTTGGGGGAAGTGTGTCACTGTGGAGGCAGGCTTTGAAGTATCATACTTGCTCAAGCCACCCTCAGTGAGACAGAGCACTTCCTGTTACCTGCAAGATGTAGAACTCTCAGCTACTTCTCCAGCACCATGTCTTTTTTGCATGCCTACATGTCCCACCATGATAATGGACTAAACCTCTGAAACTGTAAGCTACCACTTCAATTAAATGCTTTTCTTTATAAGAGTTGTTGTGGTTATGGCATCTATTCACAGCAACAGAAATCCTAAGACATTGAGTATCTTCTGCTATGAAGCACTAAGTAATACACAGTATTTTTTGTGCAGTTCCTACCCCATATACATAATACACATATAATTATGAGGAAAGAGCAAACAAACCCTAAATTAAAGGGCTATATAACATATAATGCCTGTGCTCTTTGAAAATATTAAATCTTTAAGATGAGAGAAGACTATAATACAAAGATAATGGCAATCCAATGCATCACATGATCCTAGAATGGACTGAAAACCAAGGAAAAAATACCTTGTTTTGCTATAAAAAGCATCAGGAGGAAAACAGATAAAATTGTGTCCTAGATTACAATCCTACGGCCATCTCAATTCCTAATTATGTAACTGTAGTAATGATATAAGTGAAGATTTCTTGTTTTAGGAAATATATTGGAATATTTATTTATTTATTTATTTATTTTAAATATTTATTTTTATTTTATGTGAATTGGTATCTTGCCTGCATGTATAACTGTGTAAGGGTGTCAGATCTTGGAATTACAGACAGTTGTTAGCTGCCATGTGGATGCTGGGAATCAAACTCAGGTCCTCCGGAAGAACAGTCAGTGCTCTTAACCACTGAGCCATCTCTCCAGCCCCAAAAGAGTTGGGTGATGGAAATTTTAGAGGCAATGCAACATTATTTCTATGGCTTACTAGTCGTTATTTTAGAGAAAACAGATATATGCATATAGAAACAATGTAATATGACCATAGCAAAAAGGTAGCATCGAGGAATTCTGGGTAAAATGTGTTTGGAAATTCTTACTACTTTGAGACTACCCTACAGCTTTCAACATTTTTCTAAGTAAAAAATATATTTTTTAACTGGGCAAAGGAGTTGAACACAAATTTCTTTAAAGAGGATACAAAAGTATCCAATCAACACATGAAAAGATGCCTAGAATCATTTGTCACTAGGAAAATGCAAACCAAATACACAATGCAATTCAAACAACTACTGATTATAATAACTAGAATTTAAAGAATAAACAATGAAGAGACAGGGAGGTGGAGAAATTGGAACCTTCACATATTGCTAATGGGAATGCAAAGTGAGAAAAATTACCTTAAAATTCAGTATTTTGATGCCCCAAATCAACAAGCTTCTGTACTCACAAAACTTGCATATGTGTGCACATAGAAGCAAAATTCACAATAACTCAAAAGATAGAAGCATTCCACATGACCAGAACTGATGAGCAGACAAATAAAATGCACCATTAGAGATACAAGGGAGTACTGCTACTGAGCCGTCCAAAGCATCCAAGTATTGATACTGGTATGCCACGGAATACTCTTGAAACATGAATGCTATTGAGAAGCCAGGCACGAAAGGCCATATATTATGCCACAACATGGACACAAATGTTCAAATTAAACACAAATGGACAAATTCATAGAAAGTAGATTGGCAGTTCTATTATAGGGTTAAGGTTATAGAGGGTAAGGATAGGAGAAAATAGTAAGTGAATATTAACCTCTACTAGGTTTCTTTTAGAAATAATAAAAATATTCTCAAATAATATTGAGATGGTTGTAAAAACCTGGAACTACATTAAAATCATTACCTTATACTTTGGATGGCTGCAATCTATGTGGCTTCTATCTCAATTCTGTAAAAGGTATTGTCTATCAATCAATATTTTGAAAAAGATAGTACAGTTAACATTTTTTATAACACAGTTTGCTTAAGACCATTGGTCATAAATATGTTGCACATACTAAATTAGCTGTAACTCACCTATTACACTGGTCTTCAGTGGAAAAGTAGATTTGAAAGTCATCGGAATTATCATGGACATAAAGAAAACAGCACCGTTCATCAAACTTGGATAGGCTGTAAAATTTTAAAACAGAATTCTTATACTTCACAGACTCTGGTGGGCTCCATCACAAGAGCTCCAGTTGCAGGCCAGGAGGCAGGACCCCTACAGGGAGGCCTACCTACCACCACCCCTCATTGGACCCTGTAGCCTACAAGACCCACTTCATGCCCCGAACCCACCAATACCCCCAACCTGTTTCCCTGAAAAACAGACTTCGGTGGGCTCCATCACATGAGCACCAGTTGCTGGTCAGCAGACAGGACCCCTGTGGCTGGGACTGCCCACCACAACCTCTCATAGGATCTTATAGTCTAAAAGTCCCGCTCTATGCCCCAACCCCATCTTTCCCCTGAAAACATCAACTGCTCTGTGAAATACTGGCTCCAATTTCACTAAGAGCTCTGATTGCATCAAGAGCACCTACTGGATCAAGAACAGCTCCCTGAATCACAGACAATGCTTGTACGAATTGGAAGAAGAGACAAGTAGATGGTTGTGCAAGAATACATACAACAACATAAAGAGAAATATGGCACCACCAGAACTTAGCAGTTCTACAACAGCAAGACTTGAACATTCCAATGTAGAGAAAGCAGAGAAAAATAACTTTATAAAGATGATAGAAGCCTTTAAAAAGGAAGTTAAAGAGGAAAAGGGAAACTCCCTTAAAGAAATAAAGAAAAAGGCAAACAAAAATTGGACAAAATTAATAAATACCTTAAAAAAAGCCAAGAAAACTAAAAGAAGCAGTCAAACAGGTGAAGGAAACATTTCAAGACTTGAAAACTGGTAATAGAAGTCATAAAGAAGACAGAAACTAAAGCAATGTTGGAAATAGAAAACATAAATAAATGAATAGGAACTATAGATGCAAGCATAATCAACAGAATGCAAGAGATGGAAGAGAGACTCCCTGTTGTGGGAGATATACTAGAGGAAATAGATTTATCAGTCAAAGAAAACACTAAGGCCAAAAAAGTCATAACACAAAATGTCCAGGAAATCAGGGATAACATGAAAAGATCAAACCTAAAATTAACAGAAATAGAAGGAGAAGAACACCAGCTCAAAGACACAGAAAATATATTCAACAAAATCATAGAAAAAAAATTTTCCCAACCTAAAGAAGGAAATGCCAATGAAGGTGCAAGAATCTTACAGAACACCAAATAGACTAGACCCCAAAACAGTCCACTTGCCACATAATAATCAAAATACTAAACATACAGAATAAAGAAATATTAAGAGCTGAAAAGAAATAAAGGCCAAGAAACTTATAAAGGCAGGCTCATCAGAATAAAACACCTGACTTCTCAATGGAGACTGTGAAAGCAAGAAGGTCCTGGACAGACATTATGCAGATACTAAGAGACCATGGATGCCAGCCCAAACAACTATACATAGCAAAACTCTCAAGCACAATGAATGGAGTAAAAAAAAAATTCTATAGTAAAACCAGATTTAAACAATACCTATCCACAAATCCAGCCCTACAGAGCACTAGAAGGAAAACTCCAACCTAAGGAAGCTAGATTCAACTATGAAAACACAAGCAATTGATAATCCCAAACACAGCAGGAAATCCTAAAGAAGGAAACCACACAAGTACACATACACACACACACACACACACACCCCACACATACACTAACACTTGTCATTAATGTCTCTTAATATCAACAGACTCAATTCCTCTATTAAAAAAACACAGGCTAACAGAATAGATGGGAAAACAGGATCCATCCTTCTGCTGCATATAAGAAATACATCTCAACTTCAAAGATAGACACTACCTCAAATTAAATGGTTGTGAAAAGGCTTTCCACTCAAATGGATTTAAGAAACAAGCTAGTATAGCTATCCTAATATCTAACAAAATAGACTTCAAACTGAAATCAATCAAGAGAGATCAAGAAGGACTTACATATTCATCTCAGAAAAATCCATCAAGATGAAATTTCAATCATGAGCGTTCATGCCTCAAATAAAAGGGTACCCACATATGTAAAAAAATTACTAAAGCTTAACTTGCACATCAAACCCCACATACTAATAGTTGGAGACCTCAATATCCCACTCTTACCAATGGCAGATCTGCCAGAGAGAAACGTAACAGAGAAATAAAAGATCTAACAGATGTTATGACTTAAATGGATTTAATAGATCGATATATACAGAACTTCCCACCCAAATGCAAAGGAAATAACTTCTCAGCACCCCATGGAACCTTCTCTAAAATTGACCACAAATTCGATCATAAATCAAATATGAATAGATACCAAACATGGGAATAATCTCTTGTATCTCATTGGAACACCATGGCCTAAAGTTAGAGCTCAGCATCAACACAAACCACAGAGAGCCTACAAACTCATGAAAACTGAACGTCTTTTAATTCAACCACATCTGGCTCAAGAAAGAAATAAAGAAAGAAATTAAAGGCTTACTAAAATTCAATGAAAACAATGTACAACATACCCAAACTTATGGGGCACATTGAAAGCAGCACTAAGAGGAAAGTTCATAGCACTAAATGCCTACATAAAAAATTTGGAAAAAATCTCACACAAAAGATTAACAGGATACTTGAAAACTATAGAGCAAAAAGAAGTAAGCTCACCCAGAAGGCGCAAAAGGCAGGAAATAATCAAACTCAGGGCCAAAATCAATAAAAACTGAAACAGAGAACAATACAAAAAAACAATGAAACAAAAGAGTGGTTCTTTGAGAAAGTCAACAAGATAGACAAACCCTCATCCAAATTAACCAAAAGGCAGAGAGAGAATATCCAAATTAGCAAAATCAGAAATGAAAAGGGGGCATAACAACAGACATGCAGGAAATCTAGAGAATCATTATTAGATCATGCTTAAAAAACCTGTACTCCACAAAATTAGAAAACCTAAAAGAAATGGAAAGTTTTCTGGATATGTACCACTTACCAAAATTAAATCAAGACCAGATAAACTACTTAAATAGACCTATAACCCATAAGGAAACAAAAGCAGTTACTTTAAATTCTCCCAACCAAAGAAAACCCAGGGCCAGATGATTTTTGAACAGAATTCTACCAGAATTTCAAAGAAGAACTAATATACTAATACTCCTCAAATTGTCCCACACAGTAGAAACTGAAGGAATATTGCCAAACTCTTTTTATGAGGCCACAATCACCCTGATACCCAAGCCACTCAAAGATGTGACAAAGAAAGAGAATTACAGACCAATCACCCTCATGAACATGGATGGAAAAATACTCAATAAAATACTGGCAAACCAAATCCAAGAACACATAAAAAAAATCATTCAACATGATCAAGTAGGCTTCATCCCAGAGATGCAGGGACGGTTCAATATATGAAAATCTGTCAATGTCATTCACTATAAAAACATCCTGAAAGAAATGAACAACATGATCATCTCATTAGATGCTGAAAAAGTCTTTGACAAAATACAACACCCCTTCATGATAAAGGTCTTGGAGAGATCAGGGATACAATAACATACCTAAACATAATAAATCAACATACAGAAAGCCAACAGTCAACATAAAACTAAATGGGGGGACTCAAAGCAATCTAACTAAAATCAGGAACAAGATAAGGCTGTCCACTCTTCCCATATCAATTCAATATGGCACTTAAGTTCTAGCTAGAGCAAAAGACAATAAAAAGAGATCAAGGGAATACAATTTGGAAAGGAAGAAGTCAAACTTTTGCTATTTGCAGATGATATGACTGTACACATAAGTGACCCTCCCCAGTTCTACCCCTACATCTGATAAACACCTTCCACAATATTACAGGATACAAGATTAACTAAAAAAATCAATAGATCTCCTAGACACAAATGGTAAAAGAGCTGAAATCGAAATCATGAAAACATCAACCTTTACCATAGCTGCAAATTACATCAAATATCTTGGGGTAACTCTAAACAAAGAAGTGAAAGACATGTATGACAAAAACTTTAGGTCACTGAAGAAAGAAAATGAAGAAAATATCAGAACATGGAAACATCTCTCATGCTCTTTGATACATAGGTTCAACATAGGCAATTTTACCAAAAGCAATCAACAGATTCAATGCAATCCCCATCAAAATCCCAACAAAATTCTTCGCAGACCTCAAAAGAACAATACTCAACTTCATATGGAAAAACGAAAAAACCCAGGATTGCCAAAACAATTCTGTTCAATAAAAGAATTTCTGGAGGTATCACCATCCCTGACTTCAAGCTCTACTACAGAATTATAGTAATAAAAGCAGCTTGGTATTGACATACAAAAAGACACATGGGATCAATTAAATCAAATTCAAGACTCCAACATTAACCCATACACTATGAACACCTGATTTGTTTTTTTTTTTAAAGAAAGAAGCCAAAAACATACAATGGAAAAAAGCAAGCATCTACAAATGGTACTGTCATAACCTGATGGTAGTATGAAGAAGAATGCAAATAGGTCTGCATCTTTCACCCTGCACAAAACTCAATCCAAGTGGGTCAAAGACCTCAACATAAACCCAGTTATACTGAACCTGACAGAAAAGAAAGTGGAAAATACCCTTGAATATTGGCACACTTGCTAAATATAACACCAGTAGCATAGACACTAAGAACAACAATCAATAAGTGGGACCTCCTGAAACTATGAAGCTTCTATAAGGCAAAGGATATAGTCAATAAAACAAAACAACAGCTTACAGAGTGAGAAAAGATCTTTAGCAACTACATTTGACTGAGGGCTGATCTCTAAAATATATTCAGAACTCAAGAAACTAGACATCAAAAACCCAAATGACACAACTGAAAAATGGGGCACTGATCTAAACAGAATTTTCAACAGAAGAATCTCAAGTGCCAGAAAGACAAAGAAGTGCTCACCATTCTTAGCCATCAAGAAAATGAAAATCAAAACAATTCTGAGACACCATCTTACACCTGTCAGAATGGCTAAAATCAAAAACACTGTTAACAGCTATGCTGGACAGGATATGCAGTAAGGGGAACACTCCTTTATTGCTTGTGGGAATGTAAACTTGTATAGCCACTTTGGAATGCAGTATGGTGGTTTCTTGGAAAACTGAAAATCAATCTACCTCATGATCCAGCAATACCATTCTTGGGCATATTCCCAAAGGATGCACATTCATACCACAAGGACACTTGTTCAACTATGTTCATAGCAGCATTATTCATAACATCCAGAACCTGGAAACATCTTAGATGCTCCTCATGAAAAATGGATTTTTAAAAAGCATGCTACATTTACACAATGGAGTACTACTTAGCAGTTAAAAAATGACATTCTAAAATTTGCAGGTAAATAGATGGAACTAGGAAAAAACATCCTGAGTGAGGTAACAGACCCAAAATACAACACAGTATGTCCTCACTCAAAAGTGGATTTTAAATATAAAGCAAAGGATAACAAGGCTATAATCCACAAACCC
Organism: Sigmodon hispidus; assembly: GCA_004025045.1. Classification (NCBI taxonomy): domain Eukaryota; kingdom Metazoa; phylum Chordata; class Mammalia; order Rodentia; family Cricetidae; genus Sigmodon; species Sigmodon hispidus. Next base: position 13,201 of record PVIH01023708.1, on the reverse strand, counting down.
TGAGTAGCTAAGAAATAAGGAAGAACCTAAGAGAGGCATCCAAGGATCCCCTGGGAAGGGCAAATAGTTAAGATCTCCTGAATAAATTAGGGCTATAGGGGGACAGGGTAAGAGGATATGGGAATGGGGTGGTTGAGTCAGAGAAGGGACAGAGAAGGAGAACAACAAAATAGATATCTTGATAGAGGGAGCCATTTGGGCTTAGGGAGAAACCTGGTGCTAGGAAAATACCCAAGAACCCACAAACATGACTAAGACTCCAAGCAATAGTGCAGAGGGTGCCTGAACTGGCCTTCCCCTATAATCAAATTGATGAGCACCCTAACTGTCATCACAGATGCTTCATCCAGCAACTGATGGAAGCAGATGCAGAGATCCACAGCTAATCACTGGATCAAGCTGAAGAGAAGGAAGAGAGATTATATGAGCAAAGGGGTCAAGATCATGATAAGGTAACTCACGGAGACAGCTAAGCCAAGCTATTGGGAGATTCCTGACTCTCTATTAACAGCTGAGAAACCTGCATGGGACCGATGTAGGCCCTTTGAATGTGGATAATAATTGTGTGGTGTGGCAGTTTGTGGGGCTTCTGATAGTGCGACCCGAATTTATTCCTAGTGCACGAACTGGCTTTTTGAAACCCATTTCCTATAGAGGAATACTTTGCTCAGTCTTGATACTAGGGAAAGGGGGGCTCAGTTATACTTCAACTGGATATGCCATACTGTATTGACACACCCTGGGAGTTCTTACCCACTCTGAGAAGTGGATGGGGGACAGGATAGAGGGAAGTTGGTGATAAATAGGAAGAGAGGAGGTAGGGGAAACAGTGATTGGTATGTAAAAAAACTTTTAAATAAAAAAATTTAAAAGAAATATATATGTATATACATATGCATATACAATGCATATGTAACAACAATTAATGAAATTAATTCATTATCAATGAAATTAATATAATTATTAATAATGATTAATAGAAAATGTCATAAATTTCACATATTAGTTAAAGAGAGATATATGGGAATATTTGGAGGAAAGGGAAAGGGGAATGATGAAATTATAATATAACCTTAAAAGATAAAAAAATAAATAACAAAAACATGCTTATACAAAGCACGGCATGGTGGCACACACTTTTAATCACAGCTCTGGGAGGCAGAGACAGGTGGATCCCTGTGTTTGAGGCTAGCCTGGTCTACTGAGCAAGGTCTAGGACAGCTAGTGCTACACAGAGAGACCATGTCTTCACAAAAACAGTAACAAAAAATGCTTATACACACATTTTAATGATTATTTTAATTTTAAAGAACATTTAAAACAATTCTTTAATTTTATTTCATTTTCTAAGTTCCTAATATTATTTTATTTTTTGTTTTTTAGAAACAGGGTTTCTAAACTCACTTGGTAGATCAGACTGGCCTCAAACTCTTGAATATCTGCCTGCCTCTGCCTCCTGAGTGCTGGGATTAAAGACGTGCACCACCACTGCCTGGCTAGTTTCTGATTTTATTAATCATTATTAAAAAATAAAAATAATAAAAAACTATTTTTATTCTTATATTATTGACATGTGTATATTCTTGTGTTTGCAGGTTCTGCAGAGACCAGAAGCTGCTGTGGGATCATTAGAGCTAACAGAACTGGTGATTGTGATCCACCCAACATGGGTGCTGGAACCTGAATTCAGGTCCTCTACAAGAACAGTGAGTGCTCTTGACCAGTGAGTGAGCTGTCTCTCTAGGCCCAATGATTCATTAAGCTTTTAAAAAATACTCTTGAAATTTGTCTTTTCTTACTCTATAAAATTTAAAATTAGAGACACTGATATTGCAAATGTACTTATCAATTGACTTTAATATGTATCAAGAGATTCCTCTATATTCAGGGCAAAGAAAACATGGGCAGCAGAAAAGGTTAGAATATATCTTTGTATTCTAAGAGTTTATAATCCGACAGAAAGAAAGGTAAGGGTATTCATGAAATAAGTATAGTCTCAAAGGAATTACATTGTAAGTTATCAGGACACAGTATTCATGGTCACACAACATAAACTTGAGAAAGACCTTTAAATGTTTTTACCTCTATTTCCACTCAATGTCTGGATCTGCCTTACAGAGCTTCAAACAAGCAATAGTCAGTTTGCTTAAACATCTCCAGTAAATGAAAGTCAGCACACTCTATTTACTTATAGATTTTGCTGTTAGAAAGTTCACTCACATTGGGTCAATGTGAAATGACCCTCAATCTGCCAGGTGGCCCTACAGAGAAATCAGGCCAATTTAGCATCTATCCAATTAGCTCTTTAAACAAATGAAAGCACGTTATCTGACCCTTTGTTTGTCATTTCTTTTGATCCAGAACCCATTTTTTGTCTGTTTGTTTTGTACAATTCAGAGTAGTGCTGAGCTTGCTATGCAGCTTCAGCTTGACTCCTCAGCCCATTCTCCTTTAGCCTCCCAATAAATTGAACATTTCTTAAACTATTCTTTTTTTTAAAAAAACACTTTTATTTATTTGCCTTGGTGTCTGCCTGGAACTGGAACTACAGACAGTTGTGAGCTGCCATGTAGGTACTGGGAATTGAATCCGGGTCCTCTGGAAGAGCAGACGGTGCTCTTAAGCGCTGAGCCATCTCTCCAGCCCCCTCTTAAACTATTCTTAATGACACAAAAAGATGTATTAAAACAGCAGCAGCTCAGCGTGATTCAAAAAAGATTAAATCAAGATTATAAGTAAGCCAATTTTGAAAAACTAATCTATAAAATATAACTACCATAAGATGGAAAGCATGCCTGTCATGTTATGCTAGACCTGAATTCTGAGTCACAACTCTATGTAAATTCCTGCTGAATTGGCATTTAGTGGTATCTCGTTGAAGAGATATAAACAGAGGGCCATGACTACAACTTTTTATACAAGATGTTTCACATAAGATAGTCTTTTGCACTGTCTTATGGTTTCTAGGCAATATTATATAAGTACACCATTATTTCATTTAAACACTGACATGTTCAGGACAGAATCATGCTGGGTGTGAAGGTAATTAGGGATTTATTCAGTGGCTTCTGAGTTAGGTCTTATATTTAGAGAAAGGACAGAAAACTCCAGTCTAAGCTCCCAATTTGGTTAAAACAGAAAAAGGAAAAACCTACAGAGGCCAAGTGATTTTACAACGTAACATCAAAGGGAGAACTCATCTATATCACAACTCCCAACTGTGGACATCCTGGCATGTTTACTAGGGCAGCTGATTTACTAAGTTAGGCTGGCTTGGGATAAGCCATGAAAGCTTGCCATTCATCATCCATCAAACAAGTTGCATACTTTTTAGAATATATCATCTTTGTCCCTATTAACAGAGCCTCCAGAGCTCTGTCCAGTAGATAATACTAGATGTAATTAGACACAAGTAACTCCTACCTCAGCCCTTGGGTGATGATGGTGGCCAGCACTAGAATGTTTTGGCCCTAAAAAGACATTCTTTGTTCAATCACGAGACAGAATGGCAAAATTTCTCTTTAAAGATTGATAGCTAATAATTTCTTCTACTGGTTAGAAAAGTTACCATATTACAAGTCAAGAGGCCCTTACTAACATCCCCCTATGAATTTCATATAGGGCAATAATAAAATAGTCTGTTAGGTTCTGTTAAAGATAAAGACATCATATCTTACAAATAAGTGGAAACATCAAAGCACATTAAACACTACCATTCTTTGTATTTAAACAAACAGCAATTATATTTTCTCTTGTGTTCTTCTTACCTTATTCCCTTAATAGAAGAGGGTGTAAAATTCCACTCATGGATTTGTTTCTGCAAGTATCAGACAGAAGTGAATAGCTTAATTTTTCTCAATAAAGTATCATTTCTGGTTTCATCAGATAGTCAATTATTTTTCTAGTTTGTTTTCAACAATGGTTAGGGATTAGAGCCACATACTTTGCATAACTTAAAACACATAAAACATTTTCTGAGCTATGAAATTTTGTGTCTCTGATCCAGTTTAGTGCAAATAATATAAATTTGAAATACATAGCTTGAGATAGATACATTACCCACAAAAAAAAACACACACACACATTGAGTCGTCTTTCATTTTCTGTCAACATAGTAGGAAAACTCTGAAATGGCCTTAAGATAGTCCATCTCAGTTGAGTGGCTTTAAAAATAAGACTGACAAAATTCATTTATCTTCATTTCACTTTCTCTCTGGACACACAGCTAACCCAAATTTCAATCTCCCTTGCAGTTATATGGCCTCATATGACGGAGTTCTTGCCAATGGAGTATGAGAAACCCATACAAACCTCTATGAATATCTGAGCATAGGGGCACAAGTCTGTATTCCCGGCACTAAGGAGGCCAAAAATTGCCCCAAATTCAAAACTGACCAGGTCTACATAGTAAACTGCAGGTAACCCATGGCTACAGGATGAGATCCTATCTCCAAAAGGTAAATTAAAAAGCATTTTCCCAATAGAAAGCATATTTCTTTATTACAAAAACAAAAAACCCAAAATCTCCTGAACTCCTATAGTGACCTTCTACCATCTTTTTCTCCAGCTATTGAAAGATAAGGTCTTCTATTAGCCTGGATATGCCATGAGGCATATACAAAATTTTATTATGTTACAACATTAAAATTAGGGGCTCTTTTTAACAGGATGGCAAGAAAACTAATGACCATATACCAAGACTCAACTTCCAAAACAACTGTCCCTTCTCTGCACCAACATTCATTGCTCTTAAACTTTGCATAAAGTTACGCCTTAAAAGGAATGTCTAAAACACAGTTTCCGAAAAGCCAAAGACTCTCCCACCAACACATAATTGTAGAAAATAATTTTAAATAGAAAAAAAATCACTTGGATTTTCTAAGGTTGTTGGGAATTGGTCTTTGGGATTAAATATACCACAGAAATAAACTCTACAACTCAGCCTCAACTACAAGGCAGTGGTTGTTCAACATTTCCCAGAACACTAATGCCTCATACTTCCAATGAGTTCTATAAACTAGGAATTTAATCTCATTTTGCAGTGACATTACATGAAGTTGTATACATGTATATAAGTGTTCTCTCCTCATCATCCATACATACTATTGGTTTTGTGTGTGAGAAGAGAGACAGACATACACTACCAGGGCCACATGAGTTTATTCAGGAGAGTTGCTAGGTGGTACAGGAGCAGAGAAGCAGAAGAGAAGAAAAGACAGACCGCAACATGGTGTCTCTTTTTAAGAGAGAGGGTGGACAGGGGTTTACATAGCCACACCTAGGAGTGTGCCTCCATACATTGTGTATCCTGCCGGAGCCATGTTGACTTCACCACATGGCTGCTATATACTAGGAATCTTTGTTTCACCCAGCGCCATGTTGGGTTCACCAAGTGGAATGTCAAGAATCCTTACACATACACTACCAGGAAAAATACAATTGTGAAGAAAAAGGTCATCTCACTCTAGGGAACTCACTCTTGCTTTTCACAATCTGCAGATTTTCAAAACTGTAATGAAGGCAAATTTAGAATGTATGTGTCTCACAAAAAAAATAAAATTTGTATCTCTCTGATATTTCTTCTGAAAAGTGTAAGAGCTTAACTAAACATTTTATTGTCAAGGAAAACTTGGTGGAATAGTTCTTTTCGATTTCTTACTAAGAAAAAGTTAAGATACTTATAATTAGTGAGCTACATTTACCAAAGGAAATTTCACTTAAGAGCCAGCAACCATGCCAGGATTCAAATGAAAGAGGTCACATTGGTAGATTTTTGTAATATCAAAACCATTTTGCTTTAATAGCAATAGGTTTTTCTACAACCATCTAACAAATATATGAGGAATCTCACATTTATATCAATGAAATTATGAGACTATAGATCTGAACTTTGAAATTTTTACTACACCGATGGTAACATCCATGGTAGAAAGAAAGTAAGCAGATTTAGTGATTGGAACAGGAATTTCCATCTTGAGGACATGGCAGTGCCTCTCAGAAGTCTGTCAAAAGGGAACTGGGGCAAGATTTACTGCTCTTCTACTCCTTGACTTATGCTAACTTCTGAAGTGCATTCACTTCGTGAAGTCGCCACATCATACATTTATAATTTGAACATGTTTTTATGTATATACAATACAGATCAACTTTCCCCAGTCTGTAATCTTTGGGACCAGAAATGTTTTAGATCCTGCAATATATTCATAGATTTTAATAATTGAGCATCTCTGATCTCAATATCTGAAATCTGAAATGCTCTAAAATCCAAAGCTCTGTGACTAGGGACAGTTGAAGGATTTCAGATTTTGGACTATTTAAGACTTGAAGATTAGAGGGATGCCACCTGTACTTCAATGACAAGATTTTTTAAAAGCAGATAGGGCAAATTAAATAAAATGTGTGCACTCTTAAAATGAGAGATATCTACATATGTACAAGCACATATATATAACATATGTAAATTATATATACATACATATATGTTCTCTCTTTTGAACTCACCTTACATAATATACACAGTGCAGGAAAAATACAAGCACATCATGGACGCTCATCCCCATTAATGATTGTTAACTGTATTTTCAACAAGATTGCTCCCGAGTTAAACATTAGGCAAGGTTACTGGCCTTCACTTGAGATTTAACTATATTTGCTAAGGCATTTCCAATTTGAATTCGAGCCTCTGTTTACTTTACAATTCTGTGTTTTATTTGTGAAGATAATTCTTATTTTTACCTGATAACACAATCATTTTTATTTTTGCTGACAGGAAGAAAAATAATCTTCCTTTGCTCAGCTAATGGTAGAAGTCCCCCATACTTCATGGAAACACATGCACAGCAAATAAACCTATCTAATGTGCTTGTCACAGGCACTGTGCTTCATTAGTGCAGAATTTATGAAAGAAAAATCCAATGAAATACTTTATAAAAACAAATGAAGATACTTCTGTTACCACAAACCTGAAGACCCAGCTCAACATTCTGTAATCTGTATAATGGGCAATTATAATTGTTAGTATGAATATAAGCTTCCATAAGTTTAATAGTAGCTATCAAAGTTCTAAATATGCATACTCTTGAGTCAGGCAGACACATCTCTAAGATCACTGGCAAGGGTGGAAACTGGAAGCATCTTACTAGGTGTCAATGAGAAAGGTGAAATAAAGTAGAATCATTTAGACCAAAAAACATACTATACAATAAGAAAACATAATAAATATGACATTTTAAAGATCAGGTGGCTGGGTGTATATTTTGTGAAAAACTGTCCATGATGTATATAAATATTTAAAAACAAGCTTCAAAAGTAAAAGTATGTTAGGTCAATGTAAAAACACTTGCTGCACAAACCTGATGACCTAAATTTGATCCTCAAATCCCAAAGAAGAGAACTGCATTTTGAACGTTGTCTTTTGACCTTCACATGCAAGTTATAGCATATGCACATCTATGTACACACACACACAAATAAAACTTTTTAAAATTTAAATGTATGTTGTATGGCCACATCTTAATGTAAAATGTCTCTGTGTGTAAAATAGGGAATATGTGTGTGCATATTATGCATATACAAATGAGTTTGGAGTAAGAATACCAGGATATCCACCAAATCACTAGAGATGGGGATGGAAATTGGGACAAGGTCTGAGAAATATGAAGGTGCTTTATATATTCTGTATCTATTTCCTTAAAGTCTAATTTTTTTGTTTGCTTTTTATTTGTTTTGGCAGACAGAGTTCCTGTATGTTAATAGTCCTGACTGTTCTAGAGCTGGCTTTGTAGACCAGGCTGGCCTGGAACTCACAGAGATCTGCCTGTTTCTGATTCCTGAGTGTTGGAGTTAAAGGGGTACACCATCACCTCCTGGCTCTTATAATCTAACATTTTTTTAAAAAACTGTATTTGTTTTGTATTTCTTACAAACACCCCCACCTATGTCCTCCATGCCCACATGCACAAAATAGATTTTCTCTTCCTTCATCTGTGATTATAATTTCACACAAAGTGTCATAATTTAGAAGTTAAGCATGGGAGCCTATTATTATACTACTACCACATAAACTGTCCTATTTGAAAATCAAATTATTGATTAAATCATATGGAAGAAAGGGCTATTCATGATTTTTCTCCTTACCATTTCTGTTGGTGAGACATGCCATAAAGAAACAGTTCTTTCCTCAGCTTCATTGTTGATAGAAACATAAGAAGGTTGGTAGACTTTGGTTGGCTCTATTACCAGAACCTAAAATGAGAGCATATTTTTACAAAACACAGCAATCTAACAACAGGTGACCCTGCCCAGTGAAGAAGTGGAAGAATTTGTACTCAACAAATACAAAGGAGTAACTATGCCAAGCAGGAGAGTAGGAGCCAGGCCTATACCATGGTATGTAATTCCCTAGCTGCATGAGGACACCCAGAACAATGAATACACAAGGCTATCCATACAACACGCCAAAAAGAGTATGTGAGAAGTGGGAAAATTTGGTCTCATCATACAGGGAGGACAAGAAAGGACTGCTTGAGAAGGTGACAGAAGAAAGAAGAAAGTTGCTGTTTTGAGAGAAATAAGGAAGTAGACAAACAGGGTGGCCAGCAAGTACCAAGTACGTACATATGCAGGCAAATGAAAAGTGGGTGGAGTTCCCAAGCAACATTATCTAATTGGTTAAGAATATGGGAGGGCAAAAAGAAAAGGAAGGGGAGACAAAAAGAGTACTTCGAGATAGATGTAGGTGGAGGGAGAGGATGAGAAAATGAATCTCCCAAACAGAGCAACAACACATTTAGTATGATAAACCTAAGGAGATCTTATACAAGTGTCTGCTTTCTTAACTAAATTGTTAAGTATTCATTTTGAAACATTTTAAAATTAAAACGAGATTTTAAAATGTATTACCCAGAAACAAAATAATTGTAATCACTTCCAATAACTATATTTTGAGTAGTTAATGAAATTCTTTTTTTAAAATACCCTTATTCACAAAGTATCATGACATAAATATGAAATAAAATTATTGAAAATCAATTTCTAGGATACTTAGATATCTTATAAAAATTTGAGATGCCAATAAAACTGAAACAAAAACTAAATGAAAAGCTAAATGGAATTCTGCTTTTTCAACAAACTTAAATAATAATTAGTGGCACTGGAGGAAAGCCAAAGTTTAGGGAAGACAGCTTTAAATTCCATGTACAACATTTTTAGAACAAGACCTCTTCATTTTTGTTTTACTATTTTTTGAACTAGATAATTACCATGTGCTTCTAATTATTGGGGAACATTTAGCAGACTCACCAGTCCTAACACCTTATTGTCAGTAGTATCGCCTCTTATACCTAGTTCTAACAACCAAAAATGTCTTCAAATTCTGTCAACTATCCCTTGAGTCAAAGAAAATTACATTCAGTTGAGAGCCACTATTTGACAGACAGAGGCAACATTTTTCCAGAGCCTAACTTATCATTTGCTAATTCCACAGAGGACCATTATCCGAATGTTATAAATGGCAGTTTTTGTCCCTTTTAGAATTTTAAAATAATTATATAGCATGAATTCCTAGTATCTTTGTTATACCTTAAAGACTGGGACTAGCAGCATTGCTCAGTGGTAGAATATTTGCCTAGCATGTGTCAATTCCTAGTTTTGAACCCAGTAAAGGAACAAACACTCTTCCACCCCATTTAGCATATCTTACCGGAAATCTGAGTCCATTAGTTACTTCATTTGTTGCTTCAAAAATTATATCTAACCAGAAGTTAAGCCGTTCCTGCCTGGGTGAATGTTCTGTAATGGTTTTCTTGAAGCGCTGAATTAACAGCAAGTTCTGAACTAACGACCGCAGGTACCTGGGGGAAAAATCATAAACCTCATAAATTAGATTTCTAAAGAAACTGAAATCAATCCCAATCTCTTTAAAAGAAGCTTCCAAAACAAAGCTATATGTACTTCATTCACATTTGTCATGAACTCTTCACAAAGTCACAGAGCAACACATAAATAATCATAATATATACAAACAGCAGGCAAAAATCAGTCCAACAAAATTCTAAAAGACAGTTTTTTACTAACACCTGAATTTTAGTACAAGCTATCCAATGTTTCTTGGCCTTTCGGGTAAGACACAGCATCAGTACAATATCTAATCATAGTGGAAAGCATGGAATAACTGTTTTAGAAAACAAAAACAATTAGTTCAACAAAAAGGCAATTATAAGATGCCAAGATGTCAAATCCCATCTTTTAAACATTTATTTTTATTTTATGTGAATTGATGTTTTGCCTGCATGTATAACTGTGTAAGGGTGTCAGATCTTGGAATTACAGACAGTTGTTAGCTGTCATGTGGATGCTGGGAATCAAACTCAGGTCCTCAGGAAGAACAGTCAGTGCTCTTAACCACTGAGCTATCTCTCCAGCCCCACATTTATTTTTTTTAAAAAAAATACAAGTAATATTTCTGTTTAAGCTTGTTCAGCCACTTTGGAATGCAGTATGACGGTTTCTCAGAAAACTGGGAATACATCTCCCCAAGGACCCAGCAATACCACTACTGGGCATATACCCTAAAGATGTGCATTAGCACTCCAAAGGCATTAGCTCGACTATGTTCATAGCAGCACTATTTGTAATAGGAAGAACCTGGAAACAACCTAGGTCCCCTCAACATAACAATGGATTAACCAACTGTGGTACATCTACACAATGGAGTATTACTCAGCAGTAAGAAAAAATGATATCCTAAAATTTGCAGGCAAATGGATGGATTTGGAGAATATCCTCCTGAGTGAAGTATCAAAAACCAGAAAGAGAAGCAGGGGATGTACTCACTCATTAGTGGACTTTAAACAAAAAGCAAAGCATTTCCAAGCTGCAAACCACAACCACCGAACAGCTTGGGATCTGAAATACCTTGGAGCCCATTCTCTCCAGAGGAACACCTGACCCCATCTTGATGTTGGGGTGAGGAAAGCCGAACTGCCTGGAGTGGATGCTGAACTAAGCCACCTTGGGACCTTGGGACCTCCTGCCCTTGCTGGGGAGGAGATAAAGTGATGGGGAGAAGAGAGAGTGACTGGGAGAGGTGGGAGGGTGGAAGGGAGTTTGAACAAGGGAATACATGGATAAAAAATGTGACTTTATTCATATAAAAAAGAAAAAAAGGTGTTTTTAAAAATAGCATACCAAAACCTGTATGTCCTTGATTCAGTATCCTCTACTGATAATATCTTGCAAATCCATAGTATAGTATCAAAATCAAATTCTGCCATTGATACAGTTAAGGTAGAACTCATGCCCATCACTATGAGCCACCACCTCATGTTGCTGTCTATAGTAAAATCTACTTTCTTCCTGTCCCCATACTCTCCCTCAATTCTAGCAACTGCTTATCTAAAACTTGTTGTCTTTTACTTAATAAAATAGTAATCTGTCCAGGTAGATTTTCATGTCAGAAAGTGTTGATTCTGCCAACATTTTCTGTGTTCAAGTAAACTGAGTATTTGTAAATATAGTTGACAAGCAATGGTAGTCACAACCTCTCTGGTACTAAATAGGGATGGTTAATATGAAAACATCATTGCATTATTTGATTCTATGAGGATAAAGTATGGATTAATCTAGAAAAGTTAACTAGTTAGGATTCTAGCTGACTTGTTTGGGTACTTAACAGGCCTTAACCATCCAAAATTGACACATTCCAAATATAGGTCTGGCCTTATCTAGAAAGTAATATTGGTCTAAACTCTAGAATCCCCTAATTGCTAAGCATGTGTTTTCCAGGGGCTTTAGGCCATGCAAGATAGCCTGCAATAACAATATGACTCACAGTAGAATGCAACATATCAGTTTTACCTGTAGAGAAGCTGAAGACTATGATATTAAGAACAGCCACATGAACACTTTGTGCCTATATAATTCAATCTAATTTTAAAAAGCTGCACATCTAGGCATATCAAACTTTCCTGGCCAGCAACACTTCATACCTGATGTCACATATTGGTGATGAAAGAATTATGCGTCATGCATACTATTCCACTGAGAGATGGAAATTGGAAGTTTGTACATAATCTCTAGATCCATGATACAAGTATTTTGCCATCACTGATTTAATCTGTATTATTTCATTGTAACAAGTCATAAGAGTGAGTATAATAACATTTCTTAAGTTCTGTAAGTCCTTCCAATAAATTATCATCAGACTGGCTTTTGGGTACTGGGCACTTTATTGTCACTCAACTCATGTACTGATAGATGTAAAGGCACTAGGACCTACCCTGGAAGTTTCCTGTCTCTGGAGTCTACTCTATTTGGTCTAGTCATAGCAATGTACTTTAAGATTAGGATGCTATACACATCAGCCATTCTAACAGTGTTAGAGACCAATGTGAATGCACTCTTTCAGTCTAAGAGAACTTACAAAATGTTGATATGATCTGAAAACCAAATGTTAGCTTGCTCATACTGGGAAGAATAGTGTCAAAGTAGGTATGCTGGAAGGATTTCCTACCCTCAGAATCCAACTGGTTTACTGAACTGAAAAGTAAGAACTAGCAGGTGAGCATTAGCCATTTAAAGTAATTTTTAAACATGAAAATGTAAGGTGAACTCTAGTCAGAGAATCCATAATCTGAAATGTTCCAAACCCCCCAATTTTTGAGTGTTGTATCTGCACTTCTGTGTTTATAACAGCACAGTTCGCAGTAGTAAATCAGGCAATAGTAAATCAGGCAATCAGCTTAGGAGTCCATCAACAAGGAAAATATAATGTACATAAACAATTGAATGTTATTTGGCTATGAAAAATGAAACTATAACATTTGAAGGAAGAAGGATGGAACCAAAGACCATCAGATTAAACAAAATAATCTAGGCTGTGGAGAAAAAATATGGGGAAATGTAGGAAAGAGACCAGAGAGAAGAAGGAGAGATTGGAGAAGGTAATGGTGTGATTATAGTCAATAAGTATATGATCATTCATACACAAGAATTTTATAATGACCGCCACCGGGACCTGTGCTCTCTGCGGCGTCCCAGCGCACTCTGGAGCAGGGGCAGCTGAACTCTGCACCTGGCCACACCCGCAGCCCCTGCTGCTCAGGGAATCTACTAGGAGCCCTACTGCGACCCTGAACTGAGTGTTCTGAGCAAACTAACTGCAGGGGTCTCTGAGGGGCGGATTCGAACCCTGACCAGAGGT
>PVIH01023707.1:8388-24362 GCA_004025045.1 Sigmodon hispidus | reverse complement strand
TCCAGAGTGCGCTGGGATGCCGCAGAGAGCACAGGTCCCGGTGGCGGAACCGGAAGCAGTGTGAGGTCAACTCTCCCTCCCAGGCCAGGATACAGGCGCTGAGGCCCGCCGAGCCCTCCTCACCTCTGGTCAGGGTTCGAATCCGCCCCTCAGAGACCCCTGCAGTTAGTTTGCTCAGTTCACTCAGTTCAGGGTCGCATTAGGGCTCCTAGTAGATTCCCTGAGCAGCAGGAGCTGCGGGTGTGGCCAGGTGCAGAGTTCAGCTGCCCCTGCTCCAGAGTGCCAAACACTATTTTTTTAATCAATATTAAATCACTAAGTGCTGCTGGGCTTGAAGTTATTAGGTGGAAATCCAGACCAGAAGGCACACTGGCACCTGAATGTCTCTGATAGGCTATTATTTATCTAGTAGTTTTGATTTATAGATATTTATCTAGATTTACTTAGTATTGGATCATGCACATTCTCTCTCTTGGTCCATTTGAAAACTGAGCAGTGGAGATCTTTGATGGGTTCTCTCAGACAGAAGATGTTCAGTACTGCTAATGTAAGTAATTTTTAGTTTAATTTTTTTATTGTGATGGTTTCTTAATGGTGATTGTCATTTCTTTTTATATTTTCATTACATTGGATGTTTAATTTATTTTTCTACTTTCTTAGAGAGAAGATACTGACATTGATTTGTGGTATTAAACTGAAATATCACTTAAAATGAAAGCAAAAACAGGAAGTGGTAATATCCCAATGGGGATGCAACAGCAACAATGTTAATGATCAAATTCCAAGTTCAATGTTCAATAAATAAAATGATATCACATAAAATGGGTACAAATTTTATTCATATCCCAAAGGCAATTGTTCAACTATGTTCATAGCAGCATTATTCATAATAGCAAAAACTTAGAAACAACCTAGATGCCCCTCAGCTAAAGAATGAATTAATAAACTGTAGTACATCTATACAATGGAGTACTACTCAGCAGTTTAAAAAAATGACATCCTAAAATTTGCCAGAAAATGGATAGATTTGGAGAATATCCTGAGTGAGGAATCATAAGCCCAGACAGATAGACACGAGATGTACTCACTCATAAGTGGACTTTAGACAAAAAGTAAAAAATACCCAGGCTGCCAACCACAACCCCTAAAAGCTTGGGAACAGAAGAAACTTAAGAGAGACATATAGACATTCCCCTAGGAAGAGAAAATAGAAACAATCTCCTTAGCTAATTGGGAGCATAAAGGATTGTAGCCAAGAAGAGGTGGGAACAAATCATGAGATAAGGAGATGGTTGAGTGAGAGGAGCAACAAAGATGGAGAAAAAAAAGAGTTGGAGATCTTGCTAGAGTAAGCCAATGTGAGGTTGGAAAGAGACAGGCTGCTAAGGAAACCTCCAAGAATTCACAGGATGTCCCTGGCTAGGTCTACAGCCAATAGTAGAGGGGTGCCTAGACAGGACTTCTATAATCAAATGAATATCCACCCTAAGTGTCATCATAAAACCTACATCCAACAATGAATAGAGGTAGAGGCAGAGATCCATTGATAAGCACTGGGTTGAGCTCCTTATCTAGCTGAGAATGGGGGAGGAGAGTCTTTATGGGCAAGGGCATAGGGATTATGAGGAAAATTCCCACAGTGGTGGCTGCCTGGACTCTGGGGAGCTCACTGAATCAAAAATCAGCCACTGAGGAACCTTCTTGAAAAGGAGCTATGCCCTCCAAGGGCAGGCAACTCTCAATTGGCATGGACAGTATGTGGAGCTTTGAAGATGAGATCAGACTGTGTTCCTGTGCATGGGATGGCACCTAGGATCCCATTCCCTGCAGAAGAACGCCTAACCCAGTCATGATATTGGGATGAAGAACTCAGACTTGCCTGGAGTGGATGTGCCAGGCTGAGCTGACCCACCTTGGGACTTCTTGCCCTTTTGCTGGAGGGGATGTGGGAATAGGGAGGGGGAGGCTGAAGCCTGATTGGGAGGGATTGGCAAGAGGGAATGAATTTTTTATACATGGATAAAAAAGGACTTTTTAAATAAATAATAAATGAGTGCATTTGTAAAAGTAATCTGCAGAGTCAATGCAATCCCAGTCAAAACTTTAATACCATTCTTCCTGACAACATGGCAACTAGAAGCTGCTAGAGAACAAGACCTAAAAAAAAGAGCAGTGGCTATGGCGTCACAGTGTAGGATCGATTACAGTACACTCTACATCCCACAGAGGATATGTGCATCTCTCAGTCCTCCTCAGAGAAGCTTTTTCTAGCAATAGACGGCTGGACAGACAGTTACTGGGGGAAATGATCAGTCTGGTTTTCCTAGCTTCCAAGGGTCAGTGATCATTACAAAACTTCTCTGAGATCCATCACCTATTTCTACTCAGTCAACAAACACACACACAGGGCTGGAGAGATGGCTCAGAGGTTAAGAGCACTGACTATTCTTCCAGAGGTCCTGAGTTCAATTCCCAGCAATTACGTAGTGACTCACAACCATCTATAATGATATCTGGTATTCTCTTCTGTATACTTATACATAATAGACAAAATAAGTCTTTAAAAAAAAGAAACACACACACATACTTTTCTTTGTTTTAGACTACTAAGTCTGATTTATTATTTCTAAATATTGATGGATGTATGGTTTTCAAATGAAAGATGGTTAACTTAATAAAAGCCTCATTAATCTTTTTCATTTAGAATGTCATTGCAAAACACCATAGTGACTCTCTAGTTTAATATTTAATATGTATATTATATTTTCTAGATTCTTATAGTATTATTATCTTGCTTCATATATTTTTATCTGTACTCTGAGTCAGCATCTTTCGTACCCCAAGGTGCTCCACACTTAATGGAATTATGTCTAAAAAAATTTATTCATTATGAATATTTTAAGTTTAGTTAATATTTAAGTGTGATGATATAGAAAACTTTAGATTTAGGGTATAAAGTGAGGAGATATTTCTTCATTTTTGTTTTCTATTGGTAGCATATGTCATTTTAGTGAAAATACCCAGTGACATGTATGTGATGCTTGCCAATGTTCTCATGGACATTTCTGACATACAAGAAGTATGAAAGTTAATGTAAGAATTATATGTACCCCAGTCTACACAATGGAGTACTACTCAGCAGTAAGAAAAAATGATATCCTAAAATTTGCAGGCAAATGGATGGATTTGGAGAATATCTTCCTGAGCGAGTTATCACAAACCCAGAAAGATAAGCAGGGGATGTACTCACTCATTAGTGGACTCTAGACAAAAAAGAAAAAGAAAAAGAAAAGCATGCCCAAGCTGCAAACCACAACCACTGAATAGCTTGGGATTGGAAATACCTTGGACTGGCACCTTGAATCCCACTCCCCCTAGAGGAACACCTGACTCACTCTTGAGGGAGGGGGGAGAAAACTGGATTTGCCAGGAGTGGAGGCTGAACTAAGCAATATTGGGACCTTGGGACCTTGGGACCACCTGCCCATGGGGAGAATGGGGAGAAGTGGAGAAGAAAGAATGACCTGATGTGGTGGGATGGGGATGGGACCTTGAATAAGGATATACAAGGATAGAAAATGTAACTTCTTTATTCATAATAAAAAAAATTGTATGTACCCTCCCAAAAAAGAGCTGTAAGGTGGGCAGTTGGTGTATTCTCTTGCAGTAGGATCAGACTATGTTCCTGGTGCATGAACTGACATCTTGGACCCCATTTTCTGCAGAGGAACAACTAACCCAGCATTAATACTGGGATGAGGGACTTGGGCATTTCTCAGCTGGATATACTGGACTAACCTGATCCACCTTGGGACTCCTTGCCCTCCTTGGGGAATGGATGGGGGATGGGGTAGAGGAGGCTGAGGGATGACAGGAGGAATTAGGAGGAGGAAAATGAGGAGGAGCAATGGTATATATGGGGGAAACATTTTTAAATAAATAAAAATAAATTTTAGAAGAGCTGCCATGAAAATGAGAATTCACAGAGATTATTTATGAATATAGTAAAGGGTGGTTTTGGACACAACCAAGTAGTTGCATGTACATGTTGATAGCAGTTGTGACTGCAGGCACAGAGTCCAAATATGATAGAGACTGACATAATCTCAGAAAGCAGGAAAGATGCCAGCAAATTTCACCAGTATCTGAGCAAGTATTTGCAATTGATGGCTGCTGTGAGAGAGGGATTCAGTTATCCGAAATAATGGTGCCTCTGAGTATTTACCCATGTTCCACAAGATGAAGGTGTGCCCATGTACAAATAGCAGCATTAAGCAAACTCAGACTTAAAAAGAAGAATAGCAAATGAAATTGAGATGGATTAGCAATGTTCATATCAGAAAAATTTCACCTCCCTTGTTAGTTTTATTGCAAGGAATGTTTGTTGAGGTTATTATGATTTGAGTTTTCCATGGATAATTCTAAATTCAACTTGACATCATATAGGGTCATGAGGGAAGAGGGAATCTTATTAGGGTATATGCTGTTACAAAATTGCCCTTTATATAAGTCATCAAATTAATAACTGACAACTGCTGTAGAATTGCCCTGCACACTATGGGTGATTCAGTCCTTGGGCAGGTGGGCCTGGGCAGCATTAAATAACAAGCTGAGCAGGGGATGAGCCATAAATTCAGTAAGCAGTGTGCCTCTCTGACCTCTGCATCAACCCTTGCCTTCAGATTTTTGCCTGGTTTTACATCCTTCCCAACTTTCTTTCAGTAATGCAATATGCTGTGGACATTAAATAAAAACAAACTCTTTTACCCTACAATGCTTTAGTTCATAGTATTTTATGACAGCAATAGATATTATCACCAGAACAGGGCAGATACCCCAGTTGTTTAATGTTTTATGCTGGTGGCAGAAATGTCTTGTTGCTATATTTTATGTAGGTTTTTATAATCTCATTCATCTTTGGAATCCAAATGAGCTAACATGATAGAAGTTGAGAGTCAAAGGTTAGTTATTAGAAGCCAGGGATATCAGAGGAAGTACAGTCTAGGAATAGTTGGTTAGGAGGACCAAGTCAAGATGTCACCCAAGGAAAATGTTCTGGCTTCCTTCTGCACAGTGTGATGTTTATACATACAAAGGAGTACTATCAAATGAAGTGAAGTAATATTTTGCCATCAATAAACAAGGACTCACCTCTTTAGTCTATGCTGTAAACTTGCTTTCAGTTTTATTTCCTGCTGAATCGAGGTATGTAATATTTATGTTGTACAGAATGAGTTAAAAGCATCAAAAAATTTTCACAATATCTAATGGTCGATAAATAAGATTAATTATGACTAGTTAAATATCTATTGAATATGAAAATAAAATATCAACAATAGTTTGATATACTAAAGAAAATATAAAATTCTATATTATATAATAACTAAATTCATGTAACTAGTAAAACAAGCATAAAAACTCATAAAATAAATTAATAATAAATAATAATTAATAAATATCACATCTGAATGAACAAATGCACTCTTTCATCAACATAATATAACATCTTAACTCTACAGGAATATTGAACTAATGATGTCAAAATAAAAGAGATCTTGGAAAATGAAAAATCTACACAGTGAGGTGTAGAGTCCAAATCTAGGAGAGTCCTCTTCACTTTGGCTCAGGACTTACTCCTTCTCCTCAGTCAGTCTTGCCATGAAATTGACTGAGGAAGACAGCTCTCTCCAGACTTCTGATCTGACCACTTCCTAGGCACAGGGACTATATTTCTTCTTGAGGTAGACTATGATCCTGTGGAAGTACTTTCTCACAGCCACCATGGAGTCTTCCTGGCTAAGGAGATAGTCCTCCACCCCAATGTGCTGCACCAGACAGTCATGCAGGTCATTGAGTTGCTGGTGGAGGCCAATGCAGAATGTGTCTAAGAGGGTTGTCTGCCAAGCAGCAGTTGAGTTCTTTGAGCTGAAGAGCATTAGGACCTGCTGTGTCAGTTCTTGTCAACAGGGATGGCTTGAGCCTTCTAGAGCTGTTGGACATCCACTTTCTTCAGATGGAATGCATAATCATTTTTGTCTTTAGGCAGGAGAGGAGGTAGAGTCTCCTCATTTGTGCCAGTAGTGTGAAGGCTCTTTTGTTCTCAAGTTATAATTCTCTATGGAGAATGTTGACCAATATTTCCTCACCTCCAAAGTAATCAGGAAGTCCCAGAGCCTGGCCACCATGTATTTTTACATGCTGATGATCCACTGAGCTGCTTTGACCAAACCTTCCTCTGCATTCTCTGAAGACTATCCTGTATACATTTAGCATTAGTGTGGTGGGGGACATTAGTTTCTGTTTTGGAATGTCTTTGTCTTACTTGCCAATTCTCTTTTTACTTTCTCTCATTCACTCTCTGCTTCTGTCTGGGCATTTTTTTCCTGAACAATTTTGTTTTTTATTGTTGTGTCCACTATCTCCGTTGCACTCAAAATCATCTTAGAAGTTCTATGCTAAAGCAATTTTTATTTACTTTTACCATATAGATGTCCATTAAGTATATGAAATTTACTCATCTAATGTAAAGAATAAAGTGAATGTTATCATAAACTCATACTTAAAAAGTGTTCAATGGTTCATGTGATCAACATTCTTAGAGCACACATATTAGTACTTGTTTGGTTTCACATGTAAATTCAAGTCCAGTAGCACTTACCTGGAATCCTGAAGCTTGAAAGGCAACACAGACATATCCCTTGAGTTCACAGACCATTCAATATAAAATGTAGATCTCTAGCTTGAAATTCTCTCACTAAGACCTAGGAGGCAGTGACATTGACATTTGGCTTCAAGATGCATTAACAAAAACATGCAAATACACAAACATGTATATCCTGCACCAAACACTTAGTACAAAATATAAATTTACAAAGAAATACAAATCAAGTCAGGCATAGTTACTCATATCTGTTTTTCTTATCATCTGGGAGACAGGGAAACATTGATTTCTGTGTTGAAAATTAGCCTGGTCTACATATTTTGTCCAGGACAGCAAGAGACATATAAAGATCCTTTATTAAAAGGTAAAAAAAAATGAAGCTCAAATTATTTGTAAAGATGACATTTATTTACTGCTGACTCATTGTGTAAATGTACCATATTTAAAAATTTTATTCTTCATTTAAGGGACATCTAAATTATTCATATTCTGGCTGTTGTGAATAATGCCACTATGAACATAGTTGAGCATGTATCTTTGTGGTAAAAATATGCATTCCTTGAGTATATGCATAAGAGTGATATATATGGATCATTGGGTATATTGATTACCAGTTTTCTAAAAAACTTCCATACTGATTTCCTAAGTGACTGTAGAAGTTTCACTCCCACTAACAGTGGAGAAGTGTTCCCCTTACTTCAGATCCCCTCTAACATCCCCTCAGGCATAGGCTGTCATCAGTGTTTTTGTTTTTAACCATTCTGACAGGTGTAAGATTGCATCCCAGAGTTATTTTGATTTGCATTTTCCTGATGGCTAAGGACATTAAACTCTTTTTTTTCTTTCTTTTTTTAAAACTCCCTTTTATTAAACAAATTCTTTCCTCATACAATATAATTTGTATATAGTTTCCCCTCCCCTGCTCCTCCCAGTCCTTCCCCACATCCCCAATCCAGATCCACTCCTTTCCTGTCTCTTATAGAAAAAAACAGGCTTCTCAGAGACAACAGAAAAGCATAAAAGAATAAAGACAGTGAAGTAAAACACAAACCATCACATCAAAGATGGACAAGCCAAGCCAACAGAAAATAAAAGAGCCCCAAGAGGATACACAAGAATCAAAGACCCATTCATTTACACACTCAGAAGTCCACAAATGTACTAAGCTGTACTAGTATATCTACAGAGGACCTAATACAGACCTGTGCAAACTCTATGACTGCTGTGTCAGTCTCTGAGTTCAAAGTTCACATGAGCATTGCTCTGCTGACCTAAAAAGCCATGTTCTCCTGGTGGTGCCCTCCATCTTCTCTGCCTTTCCCACTCCTTATGCCTCCTCTTCTGCTGGGTTTCCTAAGCTCTGAGGACAGGGATATGGTAGAGACCTCCTATTTAGAGCTCTATGTTCCAAGGTCTCTATGGATATGGGTCTATGGATTTGTTTCTAGCTGCTACAGGAGGAAGAGAGGATTTTTCTTCTCTCCATCAGTTTATCTCCACTCCAGCAAGGGCAGGAGGTCCCAAGGTACCAAGGTGGCTTAGTTCAACATCCACTCCTGGCAAATCCACTTTCCTCACCCCTACATCAAGACTGAGTCAGGTGTTTCTCTGGAGGGAATGGGCTCCAAGGTGCCAGTCCAACATGTTTCAGATCCCAAGCTGTTCAGAGGTTGTAGTTTGCAGCTTGGACATGCTTAGCATTTTTGTTTAAAGTTCACTAATGAGTGAGTACATCCCCTGCTTATCTTTCTGAGTTTGTGATACCTCACTCAGGAGGATATTTTCCAAATCCACCCGTTTGCCTGCAAATTTTACAATATCATTTTTTTCTCACTGTTGAGTAGTACTCTATTGTGTGAATGTACCATAGTTTGTTAATCCATTCTTCAGTTGAGGGGCATCTAGGTTGTTTCCAGGTTCATGTTATTACAAATAATGCTGCTATGAACATAGTTAAGCTAATGCCTTTGGAATGCGAATGTGCATCTTTTGGATATATGTCCAGTAGTTGTATTGCTGGGTCTTTGGGGAGATTGATTCCCAGTTTTCTGAGAAATCACCATACTGCATTCTAGAGTGGCTGAACAAGCTTACACTCCCACCAAAGCATAGACTGTCATCTGTGTCTTTTATCTTAGACAATCTGACAGGTGTAAGGTGGTATCTCAAAGTTGTTTTGATTTGCATTTTTCTGATGGCTAAACATGTTGAGCACTTTTTCAAATGCCTTACAGACGTTTGTAATTCTTCTGCTAAGAATTCCCTTTTTAGTTCTGAACCCCAATTTTTGATTGGGTTATTCAAGGTTTTGGGCTCTAGTTTCTTGAGTTCTCTATATATTTTAGAGATCAGTCCTCTGTCACTTGTAGGGTTGGTAAAAATCTTTTCCCATTCTGTAGGCTGTCATTTTGACCTATTGACAAGAGTCCTTGGCTTTAAGAAACTTATCAGTTTCTGGAGGTCCCTCTTATTGGTTGTTGTTCATAGTGTCTGTGCCACTGGAGTTATATTTAGGAAGTGATCACCTGTGCCAATTTGTAGAAGTGTATTTCCCACTTTCTTTTCTTTCAAGTTCAGAGTGACTGGGTTTATGTTGAGGTCTTTGATCCACTTGGATTTGAGTTTTGTGCAGGGTGACAGCCTTGGATCTATTTGCATTTTTCTATACACTACCATCCAGCTATGCCAACACCATTTGTTAAAGGTACTAGATTCAGTTCTCTCTAATTTTTATGACATTTAACTTGAAATTATTGGTTCATTCATTTAATCACCTGCTTGCTTACTCATTTACTTTTGTCTTTTCTACTTTCCTAGAAAGCAAAATCCAGTATTTGTTCTTAGCATAGAATTAAAAATTGACCACCAGCCCAGATAAGGCATAACACACTACATCAATTACTAATTAAGAATATGCCCCCACAGGCTTGGATACAACTCCAGCATGTGGAAATACTTTTTAAGCGAGGTTTTGTCTTCTCAAATGACTTTAGTTCTTGTCACTAAAACTAGCCAGCACAACTGACCCCTACTCAGCATGACATGTAAGCATGTCACTATAAGGGCTAACCTTTCTTTTTCTTGTTCATTACTTATAGCCTTGAAGTCCAGCTCCACAAGACCACTCCAGTTATAAGGTCTGAAGCTCCAGTAAAGCAGACGGAGCTTAAGATAATTTAATCTGAGGAGTTTACTAATAATGACTCACATATACACTGCTCCAGCACTGTCAATTTATTGCTCTACCTCAGTCTTTTTCTTTATAGTTTACATACACATTTACTAACAACTTTAGACATTAAAAGAAAATTACTCTCTTCAGGGTCACAAAGCATTCTTTGTATAGGCGATAAGAGGCACAAGCATCATTGGTTTGCCAGCTACTGATAGTGGGCAGCTACAGCTGTGGTAGTGGAAACAGAGGGGTTTGGCTGTACTCTATCTTCTTAAGAAGATTAGCCTAAGGAATTCAATGGGAGAAGGCTAAACTATTGAGCAATCTAAGGGAAAAATAAAGAAATAATGTACTACTCTACATTTCTTAAGTGTATATAACATTACAGGCTTACATTATGTGGCAAGGCTGTCATGTTTCTCCTGCAACCTCCAGTAGGAGAAGAACAGCAGCAGCCCTAAGACTGGGAGCCTTGTAAGTTTTTGTTCCAGGCTAAGAAGCCAGATCATCTTCTTGTAGTTCTGGCCATCTGTGTAGCATTCCTCATTATAACTTGGCCTGATACTGAGTCCTTATTTGACTAGGTTAGATTGATTAGCTAATTAATTTTCGTTATCACCCTAAAATCCAGAACTAAAAGTAAGCAGTAAACTGAGCTTAAAATCTAGGATCACAAACTAAAGTTAGAATGTTTGTACAATGTGTTGATTGTTAAAAGGTCAGAGCAGGTGAGCACTGTGAGTTTTGTTATTGACCATCCTTGAGAGAAGCAGGGGACACTCTGTTCTTTTTATCTCTTAAGGGCTTTGAATCAGTAAATTTAGACATGCTACAATCTTGTCCTTGAGATTGTCTGTGAAAGCTCATTTGTAATCTTTTTGCATAGACACCTCCTCTGACCAATTGTTCTCCCCAAAAGATAATTGTAGCGACCAGACTTCTAAGTGCTTTTTGGAACCAAAGTTTTGACTATGTGGCTTATTTTTGTCATGAGAATTACACAGTGTGGGAGGAAGTCATTCTCTTCCAAGTAAACAAGAATAATTGGGCCCAATGAGGAATACAATATTAAGACTATGGGACAAATTCCAAAGCTGTTTTTATTTTATTTTTTTTGAGGGGTGGGAGCATGGCATCATCCAAGAAATTTGCAGTAAAAAGGAGTCATCTATTCAACAGGCAGTAATTCTAATCACCTTATGTCTGAGTCTGTCATCTATCAGATATCTATATTTCTGGTGGGCTGGCCTTCGAAATAACAGCAGTAATCTATTACATAATCTTGTAGACTTCATCAATTCTTCCCTACAGTGACATTAATATATTCATAATACAAAATATTGTCCTCTTTTTCATAGAGAACAAATGTTGTATTAGATAATATTCTTTTAAACTGACACATTTCTGTTTTTTTAGAATATTAAACTTGACAATCACCCTAATACCCAAACCACTCAAAGACACAACAAAGAAAGAGAATTACAGACCAATTTCTTTTTTAATTAATTTCTTTTATTAGGAATAAAGTCATATTTTTTATCCATGTATATCCTTGTTCAAGCTCCTTCCTCCTTCCACCCCTTCCAGTCACTGTCTCTTCTCCACATCTATTTATCTCCTCCCCCAAAGCAAGGGCAGGAGGTCCCAAGGTCCCAATATGAGTTAGTTCAACATCCACTCCTGGCAAACACACATTCCTCATCCCAACATTAAGACTGAGTCAGGCGTTTCTCTGGAGGTAATTGGTTGCAAAGTACTGGTTCAAGGTGTTTCAGATACCAAGCTGTTCAGTGGTTGTGGTTTGCAGCTTTGCTTTTTGTTTAGAGGTCACAAATGAGTGAGTACATTGCCTGTGTATCATTCTGGGTTTGAGATACCTTGCTCAGGAGGATATTCTCCAAATCCATCTATTTGCTGTTTTTATTACTGTAGTTCTATATTATAACTTGAAGTCGGGTATGGTGATGCCTCCTGAGGTACTTTTGTTGAGCAAAATTCCAACACAATTTTCTACAGATCTTTAAAGAACAATACTCAATTTCATTTGGAATAACAGGAAAGCCAGGATTGCCAAAATAATTTTGCTAACAACAACAACAAAAAAAAAACCCTCAGGAGGTATCACCATCCCCAACTTCAAGTTATACTTTAGAGCTACAGTAATAAAAACAGCCTGGTACTGGCAAAAAAACAAAGAAAAACAAAACAAAACAAAAAAACAAACAAACAGACTTGGGAATCAAATTGAAGATTCTGACATTACCCCAAAACATATGAACATCTGATATTTGACAAAGAGGCCCAAAATATTCAATGGAAAAAAGATAGTATATTTAACAAATGGCGTTGACATAGCTGGGTGGTAGTTTGTAGTAAAATGCATATAGATCCAAGACTATCACCATGCACAAAACTAAAATCCAAATGGGCCTTACATGTCAACATAAACCCAGCCAAACTGAACTTGATAGAAAAGAAAGTGGGAAAAACCCTCCAATGCACTGGCACAGGTGACGACTTCCTAAATACAATTCCAGTAGCACAGAACAACTAAGATCAACAATCAATAAGTGAGATGTCATGAAATTGAGAAGCTTCTGAAAAGCCAAGGACACTGTCAATAGGACAAAACCAAAACGACAGCCTACAGAATGGGAAAAGATTTTTACCAACCCTACAAGTTACATAGGACAGATCTCTAAAATATATAGAGAACACAAGAAACTAGAGCCCAAAACCTTGAATAACCCAATCAAAAAATGGGGCTCAGAACTAAAAAGGGAATTCTCAGCATAAGAATTACAAATGTCTGAAAGACACTTAAAAAAGTGCTCAACATCTTTAGCCATCAGAGAAGTGCAAATCAAAACAACTTAGAGATACCACCTTACACCTGTCAGATTGGCTAAGATAAAAGACACAGATGGCAGCCAATGCTGAAGAGGTTGCAGAGCATGGGGAGTACTCCTGCATTGTTGGTGGGCGTGTAAGCTTGTTCAGCCACTCTAGAATGCAATATGGCAGTTTCTCAGAAAGCTGGAAATCAATCTTCCTAAGTATCTAGCAATAGCACTACTGGGCATATACCCAAATAAAGCACATTTGCACTCCAAAGGCGTTAGCTCAATTATGTTCATAGCAGCATTAGTCGTAATAGCAAGAACCTGAAAACAATCTAGATGCCCCTCAACTGAAGAATGGATTAACAAACTGTGGTACATCTACACAATGGAGTACTACTCAGCAGTAAGAAAAAATGATATCCTAAAATTTGCAGGCAAGTGTATGAATTTGGAGAATATCCTCCTGAGCAAGGTATCACAAACCCAGAAAGATAAACATGGGATATACTCACTCATTAGTGGCCTCTGAACAAAAAACAAAGCTGCAAACCATAACCACTGAATAACTTGGCATCTGAAACACCTTGAACCTGTACCTTGCAGTCAATTCCCTCCAGAGGAACACCTGACCCAGTCTTGATGTTGGGGTGAGGAAAGCAGAGGTGCCTGGAGTGGAGGCTGAACTAAGCCACCTAAGGACCTTGGGACCTCCTTCCCTTACTGGGTAGGAGAATAAGTGATGGAAAGAAGAGAGGTTGACTAGGAGGGGGAGGAGGAGGAAGGGACATTGAACAAAGAGATGCATGGTTAAAAATTATGACTTGATTCATACTAAAAAAGAGTTATACAAGGAAAACTCCATGCATAAGACATTAACACACATCTAAGTGAAATTTCTCTAAAATGGATACTGCTAATTTTTCTCAATTTTATTTATCTTTGCTTAAAGCCTCCATATGCTTACTGCTGCCAGCTGTGCATGGGTACACTGCCATCTAATGGAACATAGACAACCTCTCAGTGACCCCATTACTGAAAATAACCAAATTTCCCTCTTATAGAAGCCATCAAATGCAAATAGTTCTTGAGCTAGGGGTGGGAATTCCTAACATTCTCCCTACTTTGCTCTGGAATTTTGTCTGTCTTTATCATATTTAGACTGTGTACATGCAGTCACAACTGCTGTCACCACGAACATGCAACTTCTCTTTTGTATATATAACCACTGTTTTTCTACAGTCATAAATGGCCTCTGAATTTCCATCATCCTTCAAGCTCCTATTGTATGATCACTGACTCTTGGGAGCCTGGAAAGCTAGACTAATTGTTTCTCAGTCACCTATTCTCTGCATATTGACCACCAGTAACTGTCTGTCCAGCTGTCTATTGCTAGAAGAAGCTTCTCCGATGAGGACGGAGAGATGCATTTATCCTTGGTGAGATGTTGAGTGTAAAGTAAACAATCAGGGACTGTGATACCTCAGCCATTGTTCTTTCTCTTTATAGTACTGCTATCTAGCTGGTTTCTGTTCTCACAGACATGTTTAAGATTCACTTTTTTATCCCTGGATATCCTTGTTTAAGCTCCCTTCAACCTCCCACCCCTTCCAGTCACTCTCTTCTCCAGATCACTTAATATTTCATATTATTTAGTTATACACTATATTTAGACATCTGGAATCAAATAGCAATCTTGCAACCATCACTAAAATACAAAACATTTTAAATGCATCTTTGCATAAATATCATATGTAAAGTTAGAGAAATAATTACACCAAAATTTACATTACAAATTTAACAACTATATTAAGAAATAAATGGCATCCACAAAATTCAATTGCACAATTAAATTAAAGAGCTTTTGTATACAATGATTAGATGAAAGTTTTCAATTCTTAAGAGAGACATCCAGGGATTACCCTAAAAAGAGAAAATAGAGAAGATCTGCCTAGCTAATTGGGAGCAGAAGGGGCCACAACCAAGTCTGTGTGGGAACAAATCAGGAGAGAAGGAGATGACTGAGTGAGAGGAGCATCAAGGAAGGAAAAAAGAAAAAGAGATGGAGATCTTAGTAAAGGAAGCTAGTGTGGGATTGGAAAAAGACCAGGACCTGAGGTAATCACCAAGAACGCACAGACTGTCCCTGGCTAACTCTTCAACCAATAGTGAAGGTGTTGCTTAGACAGGACTTCCTCTATAATCAAAGGAATAACCATTCAAAGTGCCATCACAGAACTTACATCCAACAATGAACAGAGGTAGAGGCAGAGATACATGGTTGAGCTCCTGGACCAACTGAGAACAGCAGAGGAGAGTGTATACAAGCAAAGGAATAGGGCTTATAAGGAAACTTCCCACAGTGGTGGCTGGATGGAGCTCTGGGGAGCTCACAGAATTAAGAACAGCCACTTTGAAACCATAAAGAAAAGGAACTTGGCCCCCTAAGGAGAGGCAGCTGTCCACTGACATGGGCAGTATGGAGCCTTGATTGAAGGACCAAACTGTGTTTTGTGCAAGGACAGGCATTCCAGACAAACATCTAACCCAGTCTTGACATTAGGATGAGGAAATCTGACTTGCCTGGAGAAGAGAGAGCGAGAGGTTACATAAAAAAAGGACTTTATTTTATGAATAAATTTAAAAAAGAAAGCTTTCATTCTCACATGTGAGTAATTTTATAAATATAATGTATACTGATCCTACAAATATGAAGACAATGTCTTTAAGGAATCATCTCAAAACCTGCTAAGCTGAGGGGAGCATTGAAAGGGCAAGCAAAAATGAAAACAAAAATGGCTGAAAACATGGCCGGACACAAGCAAAGAATGACTTAAAGAAAGTGAAAAGTACATGGGGGTAGCAATGTAAGGGCATTTAGAAAATGGAAACCACTACTAACTCTTATTTAAGACACATGTTCAGAGGATGGTCTTCATAGAGCCTAGAAGGGAAGGTTCAGGACCAGCAGTTAAGAAGCAAGCAATATCTGAAGGTCCACAACGTCGAGGCCATGGGCTTTCCTGACCTTCCTGGTGGTGATGAACTACTTGTTGAACTGCTCTCTGGGATGTGACCTGCCTCAAACTCATAATCTCAGGAACAAGAGAGCCCTCACACTCCTGGCACAGATGAGGAGGCTCTCCCCTCTCTCCTGTCTAAAGGGCAGAAAGGACTTTGCATTCCCTCTTGAGAAAGTGAATGTCCAACAACTCCAGAAGGCTCAAGCCATCCCTGTCCTACAAGAGCTGACACAGCAGATTCTGAACCTTTTAAGCTCAAATGAATTCTTGGCTGC
>PVIH01023706.1:8783-24364 GCA_004025045.1 Sigmodon hispidus | reverse complement strand
CCCCCCCCCCCCCCCCCCCCCCGCATCTTTTCCTCCAACCACACACAAAATAAACTTTCAAGTCACTGTATCTTTAATAACCTGGCAGTAATTCAAAGCATGAAAAAAAGGTTTACAGAAGATGCCCATCACGATAGATTCAATAATGTAGTGAGATAGGATTCCAAACAGCATGGGAAGGAAGACTTCTCAGCTCACAGATTGACGAATTTGGTTACTGATAGTAGGTCTGGGGGCGGGCAGCACAGGAAATTAACGAAACCTCAGAGTACAGGACGTGGTTGCTGGGTCATGAGCACCTTGAAGCGTTTCTTGATGGTGATCCGGTGTCTTGAGTATTTGTCGTCAGGGGAGAACCGAGCAGGATGAGCAGAGTAAGTCTGTAGTCCCTTAGGGTCAAATTTCTGCTCAAGGAAATGAAGAGAATGATTTCAATATATGAGTGGTGTGATAGCAAGGGGACAACAAGAAAATGGGAAACCTGAAGCCAGGAGACGCGATGGTAAGAAGAAGCCCATGCACTGCCCCAAACAACCACGTTTCGGCCCCGACATGGCTCTAAGCACCGGGCTGCGCAGTCTGTGGCCGTTTCCAACCGCTTGTCTTATCTAAAATTTTCGTCCTTCAGATTTACAGCCGTTTCCACCCCTTACCTTCAACGTGTAAACGCGATCGCCCTGCTCGTTGAGATAATACTGGAGAAACATGACTGCACCTCAGCGGGAAGACGCCAACCTGTCTGCTGCCAGCAGCGAGCTGGTCCCGAGCACACCACCTCAAGCGTGATCACTAATGTTCTTCCTGTCTGGCCGGAAGTCTCTATAAGGCATGCCGGGAAATGTAGTCTATTTCTCCAGTCAGATCCAGGTGACCAGAAGGGGGCACAGTAGAGCAAGACTTGGCCTTTGGGCTCCAACTAGCTACATCCTTGCAGAGTAGTTAAAACCCGTGGAAGTGCCCACTGTGTGCCAGGAACTGCCAGACACTAGGAGGTAGGGATAGGTGTGGGTTAAACGTTGATGCGTCCAGTCTCATCTTTAATCTCAAACTGCACATCCATTTCAGAGGCACTAGTTTGGCAATTCTGGAGAAACAAGGGCTCCAGAATTCTCAACCTCCTGTATCCTAAGGAAGAAGTAAGATTTTTTTCTAACCCCTCACTTTTACATTCGGTTTTCCGCCCCATTTCAAAGTATTGGCGGTAAAGAGTGCATGATGGGTATTCGATATTATGCAAAACGAAAAGAACGTAATTTTGCTTTAGGCGTCGAACCAAGATTCAAACTGGAGACCTGACCACAAATTCAGCTCTTTCTTATGTGGTGCGTAGCGAATAATAATAGCACAATAAGGTACCCTTCTTGGAATAGTTCCAGTTTTTAAATGAAAATTCTTTTAAGAGTCTAGTTTTTTTAAAAAAAAAAAAAAAAAAAAGTAAAATTAAAACCAAGATATTACAAAATGAGTGGCAAAAATATTGTAACATTGAATTTATAGCCAGAAAAAAACTTAGAGCTTTTTTTTTTTTTTAAGTAATGGATATAGTTGGTTTGCTTGCCGTTACATAAGATACATTCAAAAAGCCCAAGATACATTCAAAAAGCCCGGGAGCTTAACACGTGATTGTAACCCCAGAAGTCCCAAGGCGGAAGGATCTCCAGCAACCAGGATGTCCAAGGCCCGCCTGGCAAGTATTCCGAGTAGTGAGACCCTGCTATAAACCGAGAAACAAAAAACCCAATGATGTGAGTATGTGTGTGGTGAGTGTGTGTGTGTGTGTGTGTGTGCACACGTGTGGGCATGCACGAGATTTTGCCAGGGGTGGGAATGTACTAGAAGCAGTTAATATTGGTCGTCCTGGCAAGTATTCCGAGTAGTGAGACCCTGCTTTAAACCGAGAAACAAAAAAACAAATGGTGTGAGAGTGTGTGTGTGTGTGTGTGTGTGTCTACACGTGTAGGCATGCACGAGATTTTGCCAGGGGTGGGAATGTACTAAAAGCAGTTAATATTAGTCGGCCTGGCAAGTATTCCGAGTAGTGAGACCCTGCTTTAAACCGAGAAACAAAAAAACAAATGGTGTGAGAGTGTGTGTGTGCGTGTGTGTGTACACGTGTAGGCATGCACGAGATTTTGCCAGGGGTGGGAATGTACTAGAAGCAGTTCCAGAGGACTTGGTTACAGGGAAATGAATGAGAAGCGTGCTTGCTGCTGTGTATTTTGTTTTGCATAGCCTAGATTTTTTGTTTTGTATGGTTTTTGTTGGCCATTTAACACACACACTGAATTTAGTGGTTTTCACTGTCCCGTACCCCTTCCCTCTCTCCCTTCTCTCCCCCTTCAAACTTTTCTTAGTGCGACTTTTCAGCCATGCTAAAATATTTATTTAATATAATTAATTTAATAACCTTAAAAATAATTTAGTGAAAAAATTTATGATAATTTTGAGGCAGGGTTTGTGCCTCAGGACTGTGATGTATGCACTCAAGAGGCTAAGGCAAGAAGGTCTTAGATTTGAGTCTAGGCTACATAGCCAGACTCTGTCTCAGAAAATGGAAAGGGCACTGGAGAGATGGCTCAGTGGTTAAGAATTCTTGATGCTCTTGCAGAAGACCCAGGTTCGGTTCCCAGCACCCACATGATAACTCACAACTGGCTGTAACTCTCCAGTTCCAGAGGCTCTAACTCCCTCTCCTGACTTCTCAGGGGACTAGGCGTACACAAATATTCATTCACATAAAATAAAACTACATAAACTCTTTTAAAAACTATTGAAGACTATGTATTTTTTTTTTTTTAAAAAAAGGTGCAGGTTTTTCATCCGAGCAAAAGGTAGAGGCAGACAGATCTTTGTTGAGTTCCTAGTCAGGTAGGGCTACATAACTTGCCCTGTCTTGAAAATACATAAACAAACAGATAAATAAATGTATGTTTAATATATAGATATATAACTTAGTAAAGTTTTTAGCAAATGGAAAGACTGAATTGTATTGGGACTGGACTGTTTGGGGATTATAGAGAATTTTTTCTTCAGATAGTCCCACTTGTAGTCCAAGCTTTTCTCAGACTCTAACTTCTTGCTTTAGACTCCTGAGTCCTAGGATTACAAGTGTGTGGCAGCTTTTCAAGAAGGGGGCACTCATAGCACAGCAACTGAACATGCTGTGGCATCCGGGACACTTGAATTTTAAACATTTAGCTGTCTTGATCCTCAACTATACAAACTGTGCTATTTGAATTTGGTTCAGAAAATCGAGTCATCATTGTAAGAAGCCAAAGGTCTACCACTAATCTGTTATTAATCATAAGGCAGTTACAGAACTGGAAAAACCCAAGGGCACAGGATTAGATATAGTGTTGAAGAATAGAAGAATAAGAAACCAAAAGCAAAAACTACAATATAATGTTGGGAATTAGTGAAATTTGTGCTATCAAATTAATTTAGAGGAATTTTCTAGTTTTTCCTTACTAGAATCCTCTGTGTAATACCCCTTCTTCACACAATACCCTCTCCCTTCCCCCACTACAGAATGCCTGAATCCAAGATTCTAATTCTGTTTTGATCCAGTCTTTACACTACCTTCCTTGGATATCATCTGGTAGAGCTAGGTTACTGTCTGGATCCTGGACCCAACTGTTTCATTCTGGAGGCTTCCAGATAGCCACTGTTGGTGTACCTAAACGTTAGATGATGGCATCAGACAGAAGTAAGACTGGGGTGGTGGATAATGTAAGGTGTCTCCGCCTGTTCACATCCCCGGGGTGTCAGACTTGTCATTTTACCTAGGAATTTAACCTAAAGGGATGTGAGACATTCCACCCCACACAGGCCTTAAGAGAGCCCAGAGAAATAAATTTTTTACCTTTAGAAATGAGGGAGGTCCTCCTTGGGAAGAAATCAAAGTACCTCAGAAGTAACACACTGAATACAGGGAATGGAAAGCAATTACTAGCTTGATTCCCATTAAGAGGGACCACTTTAACAGGTTTGGGTGGAGGCAGAAGTTTATGTACAATATGAGTAGCATAGCCAGGGTTTCAGAGAAGACTCAAGATCTGTGTCTTCTGTCAACTAGTGTCTGATCTAGGACTTCACATGAGAAGACAGGGCTGAGTCTCTATAAAGTAGGCTGAAGAACGCAGAAGTGGGATTGGGCCAGGGGAATAGCCTTACTAGGAGGGATAAAACTCTTTCGTGGGGTTTACTAAAGAGCCAGTGACTGTAGCTACAGATATTATAAAAGTGCTTGTGTCCTGGACCTGACAGCTCCTACTAGCCACAGAGGTGGCTTCTTGTTAGTTCAGGCAGCAGGCTTTTTTTTTTTTTTTAATAGTAATTTATTATCCATCTCTCTTGAAGTTGGGAAGTGTAAGATCCAGGTTGCATCTAACCAGTGTTCTGGGAAGGGTATATTTCCTTCTCCATAGACAATTTCTGTGCATGTGTGCATTCATACCCCTCCCTTGTGTGTATGTAAAATTTTTGCACATTGAAATTGAATCCAGGGCTGGAGAGATGGCTCAGCAGTTAAGAGTACTAACTGTTCTTCTGAAGGACCTGAGTTCGATTCCCAGCATCCACAACGCAGCTAACAACTGTCTGTAATTCTAAGATCTGACACCCTTACACAGTTATTCATGCAGGCAACACACCAATTCACATAAAAATAATAAAAATAAATAGTTTTTAAAGAAAGAAATTGAATCCAGAGCCTTACAAATGCTGGACAAGCATTCTCTGAGCCAAATCTGCAGCCCTCATATCACTTTTTAGTTTGAGGTGAGATCTCACTAAATTGCTCAGGTTGTCTTTGAACTCCCTCTGTAGCCCAGGCTACCCTTGATTCATTTGCCTGCCTCATTCTCCAGGGCTTGCGTTTATAAACCTGGACATATTTTTAAGTGTGTCTTTTGTTAGGAGCAGTCTTTCTTGACTTTCAGGATGGAGGAGAGGTCATCTTAGCCTTGGTGGGATGCTCAAATGTTGGTGTTTTTTAAAACCTATTGTGGAGCTAAGACCTTAGCAACATTTCACTGTGTGCAGAACTTGGTGGTTATAACCTGGCCCTCTGTTGTGTGGTGCAGATGAGTGTGAACATTACTTTGTTCCTATTTCATGTCTCCTTTCTGGTCAGGAATCTGAGTAGTGCTGGTTTCTTGGTGAAATAATCTTTTTTTAAAAAGAAGGTGAAGAATAACATGAAATTAGTTTGATTGTGTTTTGTTTTTATCATTAAAAGTCATGGGGATACAGGCCCTATTTGAAGTACTTCTTTGTGTGCTCACCCCTTTCTCTGCCTGGCCAGTATCCACATAGCTTTTCCTCAGCAGAAACTGTGTTCTAGATTTTCATCTTCCTTAGAGTCAGCTTAATGCTTTATTCTCATGAGCCCTAAATGCCTAACATTAAGAAGCATGACCAGAGCTAATCTGTACTGCCAGATTTCAACTTGTCCAGTAGTTACTGAAGGCATTGGGAATCTCCCTCCATGCCTTCCCCTCATCATTTCCTGGTCCTTATCTAATCCTTTGCAGCAATTCCTGGCTATTGCATAATTAAGTTTCTGGGAAGCAAGAATCCAAGCTACTATACCCTGTCCTGGAGACTGCTTTTGTGCATATTGACAGGAGCCACTGTTGTAATAGGTTTCTGGCCTTGCCTTTCCGGTCTAGCCCTGAGGTTCTGACCTGCAGTCCCGTATAAACACACAGACACTTACTTTAATTTTATGCTTATTGACCTAGGGCCCAGGCATATTGCTTGCTAACTTTTTACTCTTAAACTAATCCATGATTCTTATCTTTTCAGCCATGCAGCTCAGTACCTTTCCTCAGCAGCACTTCAGCTTCTTTCCTCTGCATCTCCTGACATCTCTGCAACATCTCTGCTCTGCTCTGCTCTAAATGTTCCCAGAATTTTCTTAGTCTGGCAGCCCAGCCCACCCATCCTATCTGCCTCTGGTCAATCAGCTTTTTATTAAGCCAGTA
This sequence comes from Sigmodon hispidus, assembly GCA_004025045.1. Classification (NCBI taxonomy): domain Eukaryota; kingdom Metazoa; phylum Chordata; class Mammalia; order Rodentia; family Cricetidae; genus Sigmodon; species Sigmodon hispidus. The sequence continues at coordinate 18,377 of PVIH01023706.1, read as the reverse complement.
GGAGGGACACATATTTACAAGCAGCTGGGAATAGGTGGCTTCTGTCTCGTGGGAGTAAGTAGGGTTAGTAGATGTCCACATATGTTGGTGGCATTATTTTTGGAAAAATGAGCTTCATGATTTCTAGAGTCTTTGTGCCTATTCATAAACTTCAATCTTCTGTTGTTTGATATGAAGAGATTATTAGGAGCAAGAGGGATAGAAAAAAAGAGGAGAGTGTGGACCAGTGTTTGTGGAACAGCTTTTCAGGAGTCTGGAACTTTCTCTGCCCTCAGCCTGCTTGCAGGCTGTTTTTCCTGCACAACCGGTGTCTGTCAGTCCTATTTCACTTCTTGGTCCAACCATGGAGCTGGCAGGGAAGGGCTACAGGAGCATTTTGAGAAAAGCCCTTGAAGCCACTAACAGCTTGAGGAAGATGCAGGTCTATGTATCTCATTGAAAGAGAGTAACTCCTCTAGCCCAGTGACTCAGTACAGGACGACTTGGGAGACATTTGCAGATACACCCACTCATGTCCCCTTCTTCATGTGTTAAGGGTCATTGCTCTGACCACATAGGGACTCAAAGGAAGTCATGTGACCTAATTTCTGGTCTCCTTCCTACTCCCTTCCCTTCTTTGTCTCAACAGCCTCTCCATTACCAGGACCAGACATGGCCATGAAACCTGGTGCTGGCCTGCCCCCTTTCACTGCGCTTCCCTTTGCCCCACCTGCTCCTGCTCCAGCAGACCAGCCCCTCTGGGAGCCATCACCACGGCCCCCCATACCCCCTGCATTTGCTCCAGGAAATCCTCTGCTCCTTTCTGCTTTTCCCAGCCAGTTGCTGGTGACAGGAGAAGGAGGCTCTGGCCCCAGTGTGGCTGGAACTAGCCAGGTCATTGTCAAAGTCAAGACAGAAGTGGGGCCAGCTGAGCCCTCTCAAACTCAGAACATTATAGTTACTCAGACAGCCCTAAACTGGATTACTTCAGGCGCTCCCTGTGGGGTTCAGGAGGGGCCTCCTGCCCGGTATGTGACAGCGTCTAGTGTGAAGACCCTTCTGCCTGCAATGGCTGTTGGAGTGAGCCAGGAGGGCCCTACAGGACTTCCTCTGCAGGCTTTACCACCACCAGCTGCCCAACTGGCTCCCATTGTGCCCCTGGAAAAGTCTTGGCCAGGAACACAAGGTTCGACCATGGAAGGAGGTCCAGTGGCTCGGAAGCCCTCTCAAGGTGACCTTGCCTATGCCTCCAAGGGTGTTTATGAGAACTATCGTCGCTGGCAGCGCTACAAAGTTTTAGCCCGGACTCACCTGTCCCAGAGTCCTGATGCAGAAGCTCTGTCCTGCTTTCTTATGTAAGTGTGGGTAGACCCCCAAGATGGATGTTCCTAGGGCCTTTAGAGAGGACTCTGGGATAGACATAGGGGTTTCGGTTACTCCAGAATTAAAGGCAGTTATGAGGGTGAGAAAGACACTGTTAAGAGAATTAAAAACAGTGCTACATTCTTCCTGGCTTATAAGCAACACTCAGATACCTTTCAAAGAATACCTACAACTCTGTGAAGTCAGACAAGCATTTTAAGGTAGTCTTCATTTACAAACGAGAAGACAGAGTGACTTCCTGTCATAAAGCAGGAAGGAAAGATTGTCATGTAGGTCTATGACACCCAACGTCAGACCCTCCCTGCCCTCTGACACTGATGAGCTGGGATGAGGTGAGCTGGGCCCTGACTCATTCCGGTTGGATGGGGATGGCACCCAGCCAAGCCAAGACCTCAGGGTGTGAGAACCCTATCCTACCCAGGAGTCAAGGTGAAAAAAGGAGGGGATGGAGCACAGCCGGCTACACACAACTGTGACCTGGAGCAGAGCATTTAATACCTTTGCCCTCAATTTCCCCATCAGAAGAGGGTTAATTGTCCTTATCTCCAAGGGGTTGATCAGATTAAAGGTGCTTGGCAAAGTGTCTGGCATAAAAAATGAATCATTTAAATGCTCTTTTATTATTACCATAAAAAGGCAATCTTAATAAGGCAGGGAGCTCACAAAAGCCCCCAAATATCCCTCCTTTTGAGTGTATGTATGTTTAGCCAAGAAGCCTGGAGTTACAGGCTGTCTTTTTTGTTTATACTTCAGTCATTAGTCATCTGGGAGATTTTCTCTACTTCCCAAGTAGACAGGGCATCTCTCAGCAGCAGACCATTGAGTAAACACTCTGTTTTACCAGGCTTTGGGGAAAAAAAAAAAAAAAGCAAGCTCCTTTCTAGTGGAAGAACTCCTTCCTCTGGACTTTGGAGCATGTGATAAAAAGCCCACTCCCAAAGTCCTCAATCAACACGAACTTACTGAGTTCTAGTTTCTTGAGGTAACTCTGAGTTCTCTCTTGGGTGATTTTTAAATCTAGAACCAGTATGGGCTCTCAAGTTTTGTTTAGGCCCCATCTCCTTTGTTTCTGGCCAACTTCTGCTCCCCATGCTTCAATGTAGTAGTAGTAGGATCTTATGCCAGCATGCTCCACACCCTAAACAGCTCCACCTGGGAAGCTCTGTCCTGGGATCCTGGGGCTTTACAATCCACCAGTATAGCAAGCTTTCCCAGTTGGTTCTGATACTAATGTTTAAGGACTAGAAGAGAAGCCAGAAAGGCTAAAATGAAGTCCTTACTGTAGTCTGCATTCTTGATTTCCACTGGAGCATTCCAGAAGTAATGGTCTAATATTCTATTTGAAGATCTATGATGACATTCTGGAGACAAAGAAAAACTCAATCCCCAAACCCCACACCAAACCCCCAAAATTACTACACATGTTTTAAGTAGAGGTTCATGTTGGGTTAGTGAAATAAGTCTTTGATAATTCAAGGTGTTCTGAACAGGGTTAAATAGATGCTCTTTACAGTGAATAGCGTTCATTTACAAACTCCAGTGTTTCCTTTGTGTCCAGCTAAGCTTAGCACTGTGAGAACTAAAGAGGGGTGCTGATTTCAGAAAGTCAGGAGGGGAATCATTTGATTCTGTGTGATTTGCACATCTCGTTTGGAAGGACAGCAAGAGTTGGCAGACCCCTGGAGGGGGAGGTGGTGGAGTCCGGACATCTCATTAAAATGGAACATGACAGGGCCTGCTAGCATTGGTGGAGGGGAGAGGGGGCTATAGGCTGAGGTGGGCATCAGAACAGGTTCAGTGCACACTTTTACAATGTGTCTGACCTCGTGGGGTTTTAGCCCAGTGCTGCGCTCGTTGGCCCGACTGAAGCCCACTATGACCCTGGAGGAGGGACTGCCGAGGGCTCTGCAGGAGTGGGAGCGTACCAGCAACTTTGACCGGATGATCTTTTATGAGATGGCAGAGAAGTGAGTTTGGTGATCCCTCATTCACCCTGCAGGGCCCGGGGGGAGGGGCAGAGACAGACAGGTGTGTATGTATGTGTGTGTCAGGAGGGTCAGCAAGGTGGCTGAGCAGGTAAAGGTGCCCACCACCAACCTTGACAACCTGAGTTTGATCCTCAGGACCCACATGGAGGGAGGACAGAAGCAGTTCTCAAAAGCTGTCCTCTGAGGTTCACAAATAAACGGAATAAATTAAAAAATGAACAAATAAAGGAGTGTCCCAGGAGGAGGGGGGCTGTAGACTAGACCAAGGGTCTCCTGGATCCTTGCTGCTTCCTCCACCCAGGCTCTGGGGTTATTCTAGCCTGTCTGCTCTTGAAAGCGCCTCTGCTTGTGGGTCTTGGTTCAGGGTGAGGCTTTCACACTGGAGGTGCTAGGAGAGAACTGGGCCCAAAATTCCCATGCTGAAGAAACCTCACCATGAAGGTTCTTTAACTCAGCAGATGGCAAGTGGCTATTGGTGTGGAACTTCAGGATCACGTTTCCTTTCATGGTTTTTGTTTGTTTTAAGAAATAGCACAGGAAACCCTTTCTCCTCCATCCCAAGGAGGGACTAATTCTCTAAGAGTTTGGCCAGAAGAAGTCAGGGTACTGGACACCCAGAGTGGTCTCCTGACTCTTTATTCCCCATTTCTACAGAATAGTCCTGGCTAAAAAATAACTTTGGCTGGCTGTGATGTGTGAGTCTGCATGCATGATTCTGTGTCTGAGGTGAGAGTATCATTTGAGCCCAGGAGTTCAAGGCCAGTCTGGGCAACATAGTGAGACCTTCTGTCACAACAATGGGGGAAAGAATCATTTCTTCCAAGAGTACCTTTTACTTTTTCCCCAGTCTGAGCCTTTGGCTTCTTAGGTTTACCCCTCAGGGCCTGTCCCAGCCTTTGCATTCTGGTGGGCTCTGCTTCCGGATTTCTGCCATCATTTTCAGTTGTTGAAAAGGGCAGATGAGGCATAAAGAGCAAGCCTTTAGACTGTACCTCTAGACAGTCCAGCCTGAATTCACCAAGTTTATATTAAGTAGTGCTGACTCCAGGGCACTGGGTGAAGTAGATAGGACACAGAAGTAGAGCATATCACTTTGTCCTGGAGAATTATCCAAGCTCTATACCACCAGTTTCCTTAATCAACTTCTCCAGTGACTGATGAGGGTGAAGGGACAATATGATGCTGTAGGCTACCTGTGAGCAGCTTCCTCTGGCTGCCGTGATTTCAACAGTATTTAGCCAAAGTGAGGGTGATTGTGGATGCTGCCTGGTGTCTGGGTTTGGGATGGGTTAGGTCTCCTTCTCAGTACAGTCAGTGCCTTCTTTACCCTCTGCAGGTTCATGGAGTTTGAGGCAGAGGAGGAGATGCAGATCCAGAATGCACAGCTGATGAATGGTTCTCAGGGGCTGTCCCCTGTAACCCCTTTGAAAGTTGATCCAGGGCCCCTGGTCCCTGAGGCTTGCCAGCAGCCAGGTGAGGTTACCCACAATGAGGATGAGGATTAGGAAAGGCATTGCTTTTACTTCTGTAACTTTCTTTGCCAGAAATGACATTTTATGAGCCAAACACAATGCCCCAAAGGAAGCTGGGATCCTGGTTCCCCTTGTCTTGAATTAGCTACTGATCTTGACCAAGCAAACTAACTACTCCCTCATTTAAATTGTACATACATGAGCCCTATACTTTATTAGCCTAAGAAATGGGGGTTGGATCAGGCATTTTCTTGGAATGTCAAGGTTTGTGGAAAGATTTCTAACATGGTGTTCTCTCATACCTTCCAGCTTTTACATTTTCTCCCCCAAAGCTTGCTCTTATTTTGGGAACATTTCTTGTCCCCTTATTTCTTCCCTTACAAGCATTACCGGGAAGCAGATCCCAAAGCTTCTTTCACAGCCCCCATCTCTTCCTTCAGTGTACATTCCTAAGAAGGCAGCCTCTAAGACACGGGCTCCCCGCCGGCGGCAGCGCAAACCCCAAAGGCCTCCAGTTCCTGAGGCACCCAAAGAGATCCCACCAGAAGCTGTGCAAGAATATATTGACATCATGGAAGGGTTGATGGGGAGCCACTTGGACACTGGGAAGGCAGAGGAAGAAGAGGGGAAACTGGAGGGTGCAGGGATGTACCCCGATCCAAGTCTTCTGAGCTACATTGATGAACTATGTTCTCAGGAAGTCTTTGTTTCCCAGGTGAGCTGAGTCTACATCATCATCACTTTTTTTTTTTTTGAGACAGAGTTTCTCTGTGTGTAGCCCTGGCTGTCCTGGAACTTGCTCTGTAGAAGACCAAGCTGGCACTGAATTCACAGAGGTTCACCTTCCTTGAATGCTGGGATTAAAGTTGTGTGCTACCACACATGCCCAGCTACATGGCTAATTTCTAGTAGATATTTGAGGGTTGGGCACTATGGGGCACCAGCCAGCTGGGATTGTGCATGTGAAAGGAGGCTCTGTTCTATAATTTGAAAACGGGTATACGTGTATGCACACGTAGTTAGCAGTGGTAGGCATAGTCTATAACAAACTCCAGAGTGAAAGTAGGGCATGGGCCTTGCCTCATCGATTTGTCTCTAGAGCACCTGAGCTTACAGGTCATTTCATGTCAAGATTCACACCACTCTTTTTTATTACCTAGGTGGAGGCGGTCATTCACCCTCAATTTCTGTCAGAGCTGCTGTCCCCAGAGGAACAGAGAGATCCTTTGGCTTTAATTGAGGAGCTACAGCAAGAAGAGGGACTTAGTCTTGCCCAGGTAAACTTGGGAAACATAGAACACAAGATAAAGGAGCCTGTCTGATTTTTGTATAACCCTTTGATATCCTGATTCTGTTTTAGAGGATTTAGGGTTGGCTCTGTGTCTAGAACAACGTAGGTAGGGGATTATGTGAAATACATGGGAGAGGAAAGGCTCACAGTAGAGGATTAATGCCCCAAAGCACAAAAAGCTGCACCTATCTTTGACACCATCATTTAATCACTTGTTTTCCTTTGTCTATCTACCATCTCCTTTCACCCACTTGGCCACCTCTTCTCCTAACCATGTATAGAATTGGCATTTGTCCATCCCTTACAGCTGGTCCAGAAACGAATCTTGGCCTTGGAGGAGGAAGATGCACAGGAACCTCCAAGCTGCAGTGGAGTTCAGTCAGACTCAAGTCCTTCTGTTTCTGATGAAGATGAAGAAGGGGGCCGGAAGCCTCGGCCATCACCTGGGCTTCAGGGGGCTTCGGGCACTGTTCACATTGGAAAATCTGCTTCTCCAGGCAAGCAGGCAAGAGAAATGTATGGTGGGCAGGAACAAGCCCTAGGTGGTCCAAGGGGGATTCGAAAGGATGGAGAAACTATAGCATCCTCTAGCAGCTGGGACCTGCAGCCAGAACTCACAGCTTCACAGGGAATACAAGTACCCTTGGGTTTGGAGAGAAAAGGGTCTGGGAAGGTTATAAAACAGCTATCTGCCCGTCTTGATGGCCACCTGGGAGGTACTGGGTCTTCTGGGCACTACCCAGGAGCAGATAGGAATTCAGAGTCTTTACCTTTTTGCTGGCAAGAAGGTCCCCAGCCCACAAGAGCTTCAAATTTGGATGTTGAACTTACAGAGCCAGTTCCTCTGCAAGGAATTGGGTTAGAAAAACAGGCTTTGGGGCTGCAGATAGGACAAGAGATTCAGGGAGTTGGGATGCTCACTCAAGGGAGAGGACCTTTAGCAGGGTCCCAGCAAGGGTCTTCAAGAGCCATGTGGGGAGATGACAGAGGTCCTGCCATGGTTCAGAGTTATGATCAGAACCATTCCCCTGGAACAGCTGGCAATCTGGACAGGGTTTCTCTCAGCCCAGGCCTGTGGCTCAACAGTGACATAGATACTGTACACTTGGAGTTTCCCTTACAAATCGAAAGGGTCATAGACAGCACCCAAGATGAGGCATGTATAAGGGAGGATCAGGCACTGAGTTCCAGAAAGAGTGTTTCTCCAAGTCCTAGAAAAATCACAGTGCTGGAGGATGTGGGTAACATCGTGGTTCCCTGTGGAGGCACAGATGAGACAGCTGTCCTAGAAAAGACAAACTCCTGCAGCTTGCCAGGGTGTCTAACCTTGAGGTCCAAAGAAAATCAAGAGCTGAGCCCTGACACTATACAGGATCCCAGTGACCTGTGGGCTGAAAGTTGCTCCCCACTGCTGGGAACACTTGACATCTCCACACTGGAGTCTCCCAAAGATACCCTGAGACCCACATGCCAAGGCAATCCCCTTATTCTTGGGACCCAGGATATCTCCTCTTTCCCCGAGGCTAGCCAAGAGGCAGAGAGCAGAGGTAATCTGCTTTTTCCTCTGTTGGAAAACATAGATCACATTAACATACTAGATGTTAGCAATGACAGTGGCCCCCAAACTGCGGTCAGCAAGGATTCCTGCTCAACAAATTCTTATAAGCTCCAAGGAGAGGGCACAGAAGATACTGTTCCCTCCAGAGCCACTGATGTTGTTCCTTTACAAGGCAATCAAGAATCTTATACACTCAAAACCACCAAATCAACATCTCACCAGGGTCTGGGAAGTACTTCCCCGAGAGGGGGAACTAGGGATGCTTTAGTTCTGAGAGAAATCTCTATTAGAGAAACAGGCAGTTCAGCAGATAGAGCCAAAGGAAGTCAGAAAGAGGAAGATGAAGAGCTTTCTAACTTTGCCTACCTTTTAGCTTCAAAACTTAGCCTCTCTTCAGGAGGGCTTTCTCTCAGTATTTGTCATGCCTCAGGAGGTCAGGGAATCCAGAAAACATCCCTCCCCTCTGCTGAAGTAGATGACCTTGGGAAACCTTTATCCTCTCCCCACACATCTGGGAAGGAAGCCCTAGTTGGGAGTCCAGCTACTGCTGTGGAGAGACCTCAGCTGGGAGCTCAGCCTGGTACTTCTGGGCAGAGACCCCTTGAGCCCAGGAAAAGGCGGCGTGACAGTTTTGTCACAAACAAAAGAAAGAAACGACGTCGTAGCTAGTAGGAAGCAGAGGGTCATCCTGCTCCACCTAGCAGCACCCGAAGGTGGGTGCCCCAGAGTATATTTTATTGCTGCTGCTCCCTAGAGGAGAAGCAGCCCCAGTCCAATGCTGTTTCTTCTTGTACAAGCAGCTGGAGAGCCTGGGGCAGAAGACCAGACTGGCTAGGTTGCAGGGGACCCCTTCAACGGGAAGTAAAGGGAAAGTACTTTGGAAAGTTATATGAAAAATAAAGATTGTTTGGTTGGAAACTGCTCTCTGTGCTCTTCTGCATGAGCATCTTGGCTGCTACATAGAACAAGGTATTACAATCAAGATAAATTATGCAGGCTCTCTGCAGCGTTTCACTAAGAATCACTTTCATGACCAGGTGATGTTTTAAAACAGTAGACCCAATACAATATTCCCACTTCCCAAGCCTGAACCTGGCATTGGCAGGTCTTGCCTGAATACTTGGCTTTAAGTATATAGGTGAGGAAAGAGGGCTTTTCTTTTTTTTAAAACTTGTCTGATCTCAGAGATCTGATTTCCTAAATTTAATTAATTTTACTTATTTGTGTCATGATACAGATTCTTAGGTGGGATTGTGGGGACCATTTTTCTTTTAGGGCCTGGAGAGGAAGGATTTATACATCCTCAGCTCATGCCACTGTAGGGGAAGCCCCATGTGATTGGTGTGACCTGGAGAAGACTACGCTACTGACACAGGTCCCCGAGTATGGAATACTCTCAGCGGTACTGTTAAATATGGAATGACAGTAAGCTATATTTTCAACTTTAATGAGGACGGAGCGTGAGGGAATGGGATGAAAAAAAAAAAAACGTGTCCATGAGGAAGTCTATTAAAATGTGCACATTTAGTAGGTGGTTGCAGGAGGTGATGATACAAAATCACTGTATGATTTCCATGAAGGAACTGCCTCAGTCCATTTGTGAGTGAGAGAATTCAGGTATGACCAAGATCAGTCTTGGAGTTTAGAAATTCCAATGGAAATCTGGCAACCAGCCATTCATCTCTCTTCTTCACAGCTAATGATTCCACCCATGGGACTGAGCTTCATTTTTTTTTAATAGATATATATTTATATTTATATATAAAATAGTCTTTTACAAAAAAACCCCACCAAACAAAAAAATTAAAATAAACTTAAAAACAAACAATGATAACAGAAAAAAAAAAAAAAAAAAAAAAAAAAAAAAAAAAAAAAAAAAAAAAAAAAAAAAAAAAAAAAAAAAAAAAAAAAAAAAAAAAAAAA